>PVJH01011746.1:0-67306 GCA_004026705.1 Nesogale talazaci | reverse complement strand
AAGATACACACAAGAAAGACCTGTCCCTCCGTCTGCCCAACTTTCCAATGTTTTCTCAGACTATCACATCAGGGGAAAGTCTTTATCATGACCCAGCCTAGAGAGCAACTCCACTCTACATTGTATATGAAAATAGACACTAATCTTTGCAGTTTTACCTATCCAGGTATTTCCTAAGAGTGCAACTCCTATCTAAATTCATGAAAGACTATGCCTTGGTTGGCTCCACAATCAATGCTTGTGAAGGCAGCAGTCAAGAAATCAGGTGACACATTGCATTAGGTAAATCTGCTGCACAAGACCTTTAGAAAGTGTTGTAAAGCAAGGATGTCACTCTGAGGACCAGGATGGATCTGCCCCAAATCATGATATATACTATGGCCTTAAATGCATGTGAAAGTTGGACACTGAATGAGGAAGACCAAAGAAGAATGGATGCATTTGAATTATGGTGCTGGCAAAGACTATGGAAAGCAACTTTGTCTTGGAAGAAGTACAGCCAGAATGCTCCTTAGAAGCGGGAATGGAATGGTGAGACCTCATCTCACGTACTTTGGGCATGTGATCTGGAGAGACGAGTCCCTGGAGAAGGACATCATGCTTGGTAAAGTGGAGAGACAGCAAAGGAGAAGAAGGCCCTCCACAAGATGGCCCCAGCAATGGGCTCAAACATAAGAACACTAGTGGGCAGGGCTCAGGACTGGGCTGTGTTTCATTCTGTTGTACATAGGAGAGCCAGGAGTAGGAACTAACTTGATGTCATAAACAACAACAACACCCTATGTTATGAATTCAAACCATCAATTCCACAGTGTGACGTTAACGTGCTATCCTGTTGAATGAGTCCCAGGGTGACTTATTCTCGCTAACTGGGAGGGAGTGCTTGTGATCTGTCACTCTGGCCAGAGAGCTGTGCCTGCTCTAAGGATTTTGTCTTCACCTAAGACAAAGTTCAAGGGACTGTGTTGTGTTAGTCAGGGTAGACTAGAGAAACAAATTCATAGACACACATATGGATTTAAGGGAAAGGTTTATATACAGGAAGAATGGAACATTGAGAAAACATTCCAGTCCGGTCCAAGATCATAAATCTGACATTAGCCCATATGTCTGATACCAACTCACAAAATCACAGGCCAGTGGGTGCAGAATCTTGTGTATCCAGCTGGGGTAGAGGCGTCCCAGCGCTGGCAGAGGTCTCCTCATGGCTCCTCATTTCCAGAGCTCAGGGTCTATCAGCAGTATCCTTGGTGGTAGAAGCATCTCAGCATTGACAGGGGTCTCTCTGTGGCTTCTCCGGCCCCACAGGTCTGGTTCCATCAGGGCAAGCCCATGTGACTTCTCCTCCGGCTCCTCCATTCTCCAGGACTCAGGATCTATCAGCATGCTGTCATCTCATCTTGTCGGAAGTTATTTACCACATCATTCACTGACCATCCTGGTCAAACATTTAACAAACTCACACTTGATCTGATGGCTGGAATGGCTTCTCTTTGGTGAGTTGTGTGGTGTTAGCTAGTATTGTCTGATTCTAAGGGGCTTTCATGATCCGCAGGCCAGGCGTTCCCCACCCCTGCCCCAAAGCATGGCATCACCTCAAGATGGAAATAGCCTGTGTCCTCAAGTGACCATCTGGAAGAGAGCCACTTGTCATGTCACCAGAGCCTCCACAATGGACTGTGACATGAGAGAGGGTTGGGTCCAAAGAAGGAGACCATAATCCCTTACCACTAATTTCTACCTCACTCAAAGCTTTCTGAGTGAGTTTGAAAGTGTGATGCGCTTACCATAGATCTTGTCCTGTAACTCTGTGATGAAGTAATGGATCACAGACATGATGTCGCTGCTTTCACAGGTGCTCCCCACGAAATGAGGGACCAGCAGCATCCGGGGGTGCTTCTTTCGGAAATAATTCACCCAGTTGGCGATCAGAGTGGACTTCCCACAGCCACGTTCTCCAGACAAGAGCAAAATAGACTTGTAAGTGGGAAGAGGATTTATTCTGAAAAAGAGAGGGAAGGGTGAAATAGAGTAAAAAGTAGAATAAAATGAGGAATGAGATACTTAGAAAGGAAAGTGGAGAGGGAAGAAGGAAAAAGGAAAAAGGGGGCTCTCTGTTTATATTTGGCCTCTAAGAGATAGACTTTTGGGGGCATGGGGGTTACATGCTGGACTGTGAACCACAAGGTCAACAGATCAAAACCACTAGCCACTCTGCAGGAGAACGATGAGGTTACCTACTTCCATAAAGAAGCGCAGTCTCAGACACACACAGGGGAAGTTCTACCCTGTCCTACAGGCTCACTGTGGATCAAAATTAACTCAATGGCAGTGCATCTGAGTTCTTTGAGTCCCAATTTTGACCTCAAATGAGCCTAAATGCATCATTCATCCTTAGTCTGTTGCCCCCTACGTAAAATTAGGAATGAAGGAAAGGTAACTTCTGGAAACCCCACAAATCTAGGGTGGTCTGTTCTGAACCTGGAGCCATATCAGGAATGCAGCCTGTTCCAACATCCAGCAAGAGAAATGCTTCATACCAGCCCAGGGTCCTTCTATCTCCTTTCTTGGGTTATCACCCTCCCCCCACCATTACCACCACCAGAAGGGTGTGTGACATAACATCCCACTAAGAGGGAACAAAAAAAATTGAACCACCCAGGCACCAGGAATGCCCATTCACGACAAGGATCACAAAGTTGGAAATTCAATTAAACAACCACAATTCTTTGTGACTCACTAAGTAGTAGCCTGCTCCTTCTCCAGGGAGTTCCACCTATAAACTCCAAACCAAACCCACAGCCTATCTGTGGACTGTATTACAGAAATAGGATTTTTTTTTCCCTTTAAAGAACTGATGTAAGCATAATGTCACTTGTCCCATTGGTTTACTTTTGGGAGAAAAGCTTTGGGAATGCCAAGGGTCCTCAGGACCATGCTACCTCTTCCTACACACTCCAGCCCTGTGCCCTACGTCCACCTGTCATGGGTCTTTATGATGGTGAACTCCATGGGGGAGTGACTGGGCTTTCCTTATCCACGATCAGACAGGCGGTGGCCAGTGCAGGACATCTGGTCGCTGAGTGTGGCAGTCACTAATCTGTGTCAATTTCAGGATTGGGAGTGTAAGGGTGGAATCGATCTGGAGATAGCCAATGAGACTTCTGTGTAAGCATGGCTTTCTCCTGAGAGTTCTGGGAAATCTGGCTACTGTATTTCCCCCATGGAGGCAAGAGACTTATGGCTCAGTCCCTTGGAGACACTCTACTGAGAAGACAGGTTGACTCCCTGCAAGACATCTCTGAGGAGAAGCCACATGGGGTTACCTTGATGGAACCAGACCGCTGAAGCCAGAAAAGCCACATGGAGACTCCTGCCAGTGCTGAGATGCTTGAGAAGCCCCAGAGAGGCCCCTGTCACAGCTGAGATGCTTCTACCACCACTGGATACACAAGACTCTGCACCTACTGGCCTGTGATTGTCCTGGTGCCATTGCATGTGCTTCATGAGTTTGAAGAGGACTTATGGATTGGTATCAGACGTATGGGTTAGTATTGTACTTATGGACATGGATTGGACTGCGTTGGGATGCTGTCTCACTGTTCCATTCCTCTTGTATATAAACCTCTTCCTTATATACATATGCGTGTTTATGAATTTGTTTTTTGTTTCTCTAGTCTACCCAGACTAACACACTGAGGGATTGAAGGAAGTAAATAAATCTGATACTTGGGTTTGGCAAAACAAGAGGGTCAACCCCCCAAACCCAAAGCAGGATCATTAAATAGTTTTGCTACCTAAGAATTTTCTCTCCATTTGTACAAATTAGGAATCAACGCTTCATCTATAACGAGTGCAATTAATGGTTAGGGTTCTATTTGGGGTGATGAAAACGGTTTGAGACTAGGTAATGGTGATGCTTGCATAGAGCTGTGCCTTTTGAATTAAACACTTAACAATGGTCCCTTGTCGTTTCATCTACTTAAATAAAATTTAAAGGATAAGATAAAGTGAATGGCTAAGGTGTTTGAATTTTAGAAAAGCAAGCTAACTGTAAATATTTCAATGTTAGTTTGCTCACCTGTGATCTCAGATCATGCTGAAGTGAGGCGGGGGAAATGTGCCCCAACTGGAATTTAGCACATGGCAGTGGGGATGGGAAGAAGAGCTAAAAATAGTAACTCTAATTATAACCTTGAGATCACCCTTATAATGTGCGTTGGGCCAGTTTTTTCCTGGAACAGCTTAAAGGGAAGCTGCTTGCTCTGTTTAAGAGATTGTGTAGTTAATTTTTATTTGGGCTATTGTTTGGAAAAGATCAGCTGGCTGTGTAAATATGAAATACACTTTTTCCATAAGAGAGGTGTTACCTTGGTATTAAAAAGACCAGCGCATTTGCTCTACACCTCTGATGGTGATGCTATTAATACTAAAATGCAAACATTCAGGAATTAAAATGCAACCCTCCCACCCCTGCCCAAAGAATACTTTGCAATTTTTTCCCCATTTTCCATTTATCCTTGGAAAGAAATCATGAAGAGCCTAGCATTTGATTTTTTCAAAAGCATATAAAGAACGAAGAGGAAGATCTTCCACAAGATGGATTGGCACAGAGGCTACAACAATGACCATTGTGAGAACAGCACAGGACTGGACAGCATTTAGTTCCATTATACAAGGCGGGGGGGAGTGGGGGGGGGCTATGAGTCAGAAACAACTAAACTGTACCTAACAGTCCATACATATAAACTGTATCTAACACACACACACAGAGTGAGAAAGAGAGAGAGAGAGAGAGAGAGAGAGAGAGAGAGAGAGCGCTGACGCTAGTGGCATAGTGGGTTATGTGTTTGGACACTAACCACAAGGTCAGCAGTTCAAACCCACCAGTCTCACCAAGGGAATAATATGAGGCTACCTGCTCCTGAAAAGACTGATTGCCCCAGAAACTCAAAGGGAGAGTTCTAATCTCTCCTCTATGGTCAGAAGAGTCAGAATTGACTTAATGGTAAAAAGTGAATGGAAAGATTGGATTTTCTACCCCGCTGCTACCTTTGTCATCTTTTAATCTACTGTCAGCGAAACCACCAGAATGAGTGTTAAAACCAAAGTCCGATCAGGGCACTTCTCACCTCAAAAGTAAAGAGCTCAAGTTCTACAGTGAGTGAGCCTGCCCTCCCCCACAGGGCCTACATCTCCGATCTTGACCCCAGCCACTCTCTCCACAGGCCTCTCTAGCCCCAAGGTTTGTGTATTCATGGTAGCCTCTTCTGAGCAAGCTCATGTGCACAGATTTGCTACCTTAATTACCTCACTTTCTCTGTGAGGCCTTCTCTCACCCTACCAGATGCCCTATTCCTTTTAAGCACCCCAATGGATTTCAGGGTTTGGGTTTTTTTTAAATCATTTTATTGGGGGCTCATCCAACTCTTATCACAATCCATACATCCATCCCTTGTGTCAAGCACATTTGTACATTTGTTGCCACCATCATTCTCAAAATTCTTTCTACTTGACCCCATGGTATCAGCTCCTCATTTTTACCCTCCCTGCTCACCCCCTTCTCCCTCGCAAGCCATATGCAGCTCTTTCAGTGTGAATGTGCGGCTCTGAAGTAACACTGAAAACATTTGAAGGTTATTATTTCAGTTCGTGGTGATTTCATTTGTTTGGGAAAATGTATTTAAGGCTCTTGCGTGATATTTAAGTTGTTAGGAAGGACAGGATTGGCTCTTCAGTCTCAAGAGTTTGCTGACCCCTGTCCTAGGGTATCTAGCCGCCTCCATTTTTGACATCTTTATTAAGTGCTTTGCCTGTCTCTACAGCCCAAAGTCCACACCAGGGAATCGGGGAGTTTTCTCTTGTTCACTTCTGTAACTTCTGTGCATAGAACAGATTAAGGCACTGCGCAGGTGTAATCAGAGGAGAACTACCAAAAGAAGTGCCTTCCCAGCATTAGGCCAGGGACTTCATGATTTCTTCCTAAGGACATAAGAACACTGCCAAGCAATCTGTGGTTCCTTTCAAAGAAGGGGGGAAAGAGCACTGCTGTGCTATCAAGCTGGTGATGAAAACAATGCTTGGAAACTTTCAAAGAATGCTCTTCTTCTGTTGAGCTATACACTCCTTTCAGGAACTTATAGTACAAAGCTTTATTCCCAAATGGTCAAGCAAACAAAACTCTGGATGTTTTAACACAGCTAACCTAAGAGGATCTAGTTAACAGGTGAGTTTTCTCTTGGGTAGGATTCAAGTTGTCACTTTACAAAATTTCTTGCAATTCTCACCACTCTGAAATACTTAAGATCACAACCTGCGTTTCTTGTTTGTTTGCCACTGAGATATCTTTCACACACTATAAGACGTGTCATCTTACAGAACAGCCCAGTGGTTATTCACAGAGCATTTTCATTATCTTCATAAGGAAACACACACACACACACACACCCCACCTCACTCTCTATGACTCGGCCTATTCAAATATAAAACTTTGACTTCTGACCTTTACGTTTCTCTTGTAGTCTCCAGTCTAAGCATCATTTATGTTAAACCTAGTTCTTCTCTTGTTCTTCCCAGACCACAAGTGTCGGTAACTCTGTGCTTGAGTGGGTCAGTGTGAAGGTGGTGCTCTCAGGTGAAGACCAGCCATGGGCCATCCCATCCATAGGGGGTTTATTTCAAACAAGAAAACTCAGGAGATCCATGGTAAAAATTGGGGGGTATGGGTAAAGACATAAACTGTCCCAAGAATCTCTCTTTTTCAGCATGTGATTGGAAGGACACTACAGAGAATGCCTCCTCTCTTCCTGTGGGTCTCAGCCTCTTCACTGCCCGGAGTCAGGGGACTAGAGTACGTCACTCCAGGTCTGGGGAAAGGATAGACAGACAATGGCTAAAATAGTCAAGGAATGCATTTGGTGAACAACATAACTCAGCTCCTTACACAAATAATTATATGGTCCACAGTTGACCTTCAATCACTGCAGGATAGATATCATAATGCACTTCATAATGAGCAAAAGATGTATGTTGCATGTAACTTTACCATACTATATTTTCACACATAGAACACACCACCTACATTTATTTGCCAAAATGCTCCCTTCCACCCAGCGATATTTTTGTAAATACATTATGCTACATTTTTTTTTAATTAAAAAGTTGTCTTTGACATAGGGAAGCTTATAGAAATAGCACCATTGGGGAAGGAGCAACTGACAAATGTAGACGGTGGGTGTGAGTTGTGTTAAAAGATCGTACATAGAGCCCTTAATCCAAGTTATTCTCTTTAAAGTCACTCAAAAGTGCTCGGGGATTGGTGAAACTGCCTTTGCTCTATGAGAGAGAAAAGAAGACAAGCTGTCTGCTCTCCAGCAGTTTGTCATCTTTGGGAGATTGGAAGAAAACCTATTCAGTAGCCAGAAAGCATGAACAAATAAATATGGAATGATAGCTGGTCAGGAAATACTAACCCCGAGATGGCTGGAAGGGAGCTTCTCTTACAGGAAGGACCCAGCTTTGAATGAGAGAAGTGAAACAAGACATTCCAAAGGTCACAGTTCCCAAATATGGGCTGTTTGGGAAAAGTTAGAGATTTCTTTACATCTTACCTCAGAACACAGTCTAAACTGGAGGCAGAGGCTGCACCATTAGAATCGAACTCAACATCCTTTAAGGCAAATCTTTCCAGGGCTTCGAAGATCCTGTTTGACTCTTTGGAAATAACAAACGCTTGCTCGCACTTCTTGGTAAACTCTTCGTGATAGGAACGTTCGAAGCTGTGTTTGTAATCTTTATAGTCAAAAAGATAAGTTTTCACATCTTAGATGTTGAGTTTCCCGTTGTGCATTCCACATGGTTATCATCAATACTCGGGAAAGGTCTTTCCCCCTCTGTATCTAGATTAGCTTATTGATGCATCACTCACAGCCTGGGGGGGGGGCACCACTACACCACCCCCCATTCCATCTGCTAATGAGAGCAGAACACACACACCCACACACAACTTACTCTTCCTGGTGCTTGTACATACTGGCATAGGAGTTCAAGTAATTTCAAGACCAACAAATCACAGGGCAAAAATAAAAATGTGTTTAATGCCCTGCTGACATAGATTCTCTCATCTTTTCATAGCTAAATATGAAGTCACCTCGTTTAATTCTCTGGGGAATCTGTATATGCCTACCATGGCAGGGGATGGGAGAGTAGGAGGTAATTTTAGGGTAATAAAACCTAGTAAATATGACAACCATAGGTATAGTAGCAGTTTGTGATTAGGTATGTCCCTTGAACTCTCTGTTAGAATAAGGGGGGTTGGTGAGGGGAGCTCATGGGTAGGGGAAGCTATTATCAACAAGTGTAGGACAGGGAGACTCAAGTAGTTAGGCTGATAGCTTCTGAGACACTCGTCTCTACCTCTACAATACCCTGGCCTGCTCGGTGGCTCATGGGAAAAGTAGAACAGACTTCGATGGCCTACAGTGTGGCCCATGGTAGCTTCCTGTTTCAAAATCTTAGCAGTTGAAGGGCTGAGCCCCGGTGGCGTAGTGGTTGTGCGCGGGACTGCGGCCCACTGGGACGGAGGTTCAATTCCAGCAGTGGGGCTGGGCCTCCTACTCCCACCACCGAGAGCAGTGATGCCCAAAAAAACAAAACAAAACAAAAATCTTAGCAGTTGAGATGATCTCCCAGACCAGTGGGTCTCTTGAGCTACCATAGAACCTCACCCACAAGTCAGGTCTCTTCAGGGACCTCTGAAATTATTTGGAGAGTCAAAATCACAAACTGAGAGTTCTGTTCCTACCACAAATGCAATCTTTTTTTAAAAATCCATATATCATGTAATTCAAAAGTTTAATCATATCAAGAAGATTTTCACAATCATTACCACAATCTATTTTTAAATATTTTCTTTTTCCTTGTACTCATTATTAGTGCAATTTTTTTAATTTGGCAAAAAAAAATATACAACAAAATATTCTCCAATCAACAACTCTACATGTATAATTCAGTGCCATTGATTATATTCTTCATGTTACACAACCACTATTGATATCTTTTTCCAAATTATTCCCCCATCATTCACGTAAACTCAGTGCCCCCTAAGCAAAGTCTTCCCCCTCCACCCATGGCAACCATTTGTCAACTTTGGTTCCTTTTTTTTTTTTTCAGTAGTTTTCTTGATATAACATTCACACATCATACCCTTCCATAGCGAAGTTGCTTTTGTGGGGAGTATCACTGCCCTCCGGTAGGAGTAGGAAGGCCTCCCTTGCTCATGGAGAGCTGCTGCTGCGTTCGAACCGCCAACCCTGTGGGCCGCAGTCCCGCACACAACCACTACGCCGCCACCGGGGCTCAGCCCTGGTAAATTACTTTTTAAAGCATCGTATACCCGTCATCACACTCAGTTCTGGTGTTCCCTTCCCCTCCCACATGCATGATTTGCTTTCCAATTCCCCTCCAACTCTCCATCCCCCATCTTAGATAAACATGGCATCCCTGGTTGTCTCTCTGCAGCCACTCCTGTGCTTCCTAAACTGGCAAACCTAATAGAAACAGTAAAAAAGCAAAACAGAAAGAAGGAAACAAAGAGTAAAAAAGGAAAGACCATCCAGTATATTTAAAAAGTCAGAGAAGAAATTTCTGTCATGGAACAAGTGAGAAATGTTTAAGCCTGGATGAAATTTAAGTTGGGTCAAGAGGGAGGTCAACTAACCAGGAACCGTATTATTCCATAGTTCAATTCACCATCATCAAGTTTACAATAACCTCTGTCTGACAACAAAGCTGTTCAAGTCCCTCACCTGTAGCCAGAGGAGATCTGCCAAAGGCTGAACCGACACAGAAAATCTTGATGATTGAATGCATTAGGGAATGGTCATCATGGACTATTCCCTACACATTAAGTAAAGAATATCTATTGACCACATTCCAGACTTTAGCCAAATGCAGATCTTTTTCCAGAACTCATTTGTTATTACTCATTCTTATTAACTGCTATTTACTCTGTATTTACCATGTGCCAGGCTCTGTTTTTAGGTACTCTATATGTTTGATTTTTCTTAAGGACATCAGTGCTAGCCCATTTTAGAGTAGAAGAAAATAAGACTTACCAGTATATTAAATAATTTGCTCAAGGTCACGCAGGTAAACAGTGAGAAATCTAGGATCTGAGACCATGTCTGTCAGATTCCAGTACTCTAATCCTGAAAATATTGTTGGATGCTCCCATCCATCCCCTCTACCCTACCTTCAATTAGGGTCCCTTTATCATTTGCCAGCCCCCAATTCATGCTATTCCAGTGACAGTACCTCCAGCTCCAGAAGTACTCATAGTGCAGGATTAGCCGATCCAAGTGTTTACTGCTCTATTTTTTAAAGCATTATGCTTTGGGTAAAAGTTAACACAAAAAAACAGTTTCCCATTTAATAATCTCTAAACTAGTGGTTGCAGGAAAAACATGATCCTTTCTGGACCTCTGGCAGTTGGGTCAAATATAAGTAAATGTCCCAGATCAAGCTAGTCAGTGGCAGAAAGACTCACTACTAAGACTGAGATATTTCTGTTGGACTTGAACCTGGAACCGCTACAGTCCTTATCTATCAATGATGGAGAAGCCAGGGACTGGAACTACCATCAAGAAGGCAGACCAAGCAGATAAAGAAAGGCCAGGAGCTGGCAACACCATTTGATCCTGAGCTGAAGCAGTCCTAGTCCTGAGTTCGCAATTACATAAGCCAGAATTTTTTCCCATCTAATTCCTTTTTCAAATTCCCTTGTCATTGAAGTCAGTCTGAGTCAAGTGAAACCAAAAAAGCTGTGATTAATACAATGGTCTGTTCTAAAGGCCCAAATAATCTGGGAAACTGGATTATATGAAGAAGAAAATGACGTCAGGATTGGAGAAAGGGATATTGGCAACCGGCAGGAGGCAGATGACACATCCTTGTTTACTGAAAAGGAGAACTTGAAGCACTTACTGATGAAGCTCAAAGATTGTAGGCTTCTGTATAGATTAAAACTCCATATTGTAAAGAAAGCCAAAATCTTCACAACTGGACCAGTAGGTGATATCATGACACACAGAGAAAAGACGGAAGTTGTCAAGGACTTTGTCTTCCTTGATCTACAATCAGTGCTCGTGGAAGCGTCAGTCAAGAGCTCAAAAGATGCATCTTCGCCTTGGGTAAATCTGCTGCACGTGACCTCTTTAAAGTGTTGCAAGGCAAGGATGGCGCTTTGAGGATTTAGCTGCACCCAACCCAAGTCATGGCATTTCCCATTGCCTCATATGCATGGGAAAGCAGGACATTGAATAAGGAAGACCAAAGAACAATCGGTACACTTGAACTGTGGTGTTGCAGATGACAATTGAAGGTCCCATGGATGACTAAAAGAAGAAACCAATCTGTCTTGGATGAAATACAGCCAGAGTGTTCCTTAGAGACAAAGATGGTGAGACTTCTTAGATCCTTTCAACAGGTTGTCGGGAGAGGCCAGTCCCTAGAATTGGCCAGTGCCAATTCTGAGTCGGGAGACCTGAGGACGCCATGCTTAGTAAAGTCGACGGGCGACAAAGGAGGGGAAGTCCTTCAAGGAGATGCATTGACACAGGGGCTACAACAATGGCTCAAGAATAGGAATGGTGGGCTGAGCCCCGGTGGCGTAGTGGTTGTGCGCGGGACTGCGGCCCACTGGGACGGAGGTTCAATTCCAGCAGTGGGGCTGGGCCTTCTACTCCCAACACCAGAGAGCAGTGATGTCCAAAAAAAAAAAGAATAGGAATGGTGGTGACACTTCACAGCACCAGGTGTCATCTCATCTGTTGTGCACAGAGTTGCTGTGAGTGGAAGTCCACTCGATGGCACCTGACAAAATAACACTGAAAGCTCTATGTACCTGACTGCGGGTGATTCAGCACTCCTACTCACCTCAGATTGATCTTCTTCCTAGAATATCCAAAGTCCCTGAGAGGACCTGAGAATGTACCTCACACCACTGTTTTGTATTTCCACATGAATTGAGCTCTCTATCAGAAATGTTTAACCATTCAGAGATCATTGGCCTTTTTGAGAACCTAATCAAAAGCACAGGTCATCTTGGTGCTGCCCCCCCCCCAACTACACAGATGTATATAAAAGTCCTATTTTCATATAATTTTAGGAATTTCACGGATTTTTCCTGATGTCTGTATAGGTGAAGATGATCTGCCATATTTTGATGTCGCTCTTCCAATTTAATTCGTCACATGTCCACCTGAATAGTATTTTGAGAAATAAATGTAATCATTTCATTCAGGGAATGCGACGTCAGGCAATGCTCCCTATTTTTCACGTGTATGCAGACCTAGCCATCTTGTCAAACTGCCAATTCTGAGTCGGGAGACCTGGAATTGGGAATCAAATTCTGCCTCTCTAATAAGTTTTCAGAAGCTACTGAAACCTATTTGTTGGCCCACGGACCATACTCTGAAGAAATGTGCAGGAGAGCAACCATTGATTTTGGACTTCAAATCCTGGCTAGGTTCTCACTGGTTACATGGTGTTGGGTAAATTACTTAACTGCTATACACCATGTTCCATCGGCTCACCTACAAAACGTTTATCTTAGTGAGGTGGCGTACATGTCAATATCATGCAGAAAGCTATGTCAATGGTATTTCAAGTATGAGCAGGGTCCCTGATAGATTTTCCACTGGAGGGCTACACTCTCACAGACTAGGAAGAAAGTCCTGGAGATCTACCTCCAAAAATTAGCAAATAAACAGCTTATGAATCACAACAGAATATCGTTCAATGTTGAGCTGGGAGATGGGCCCTCTAGGGTGAAAGACACAGCACAACAATTGCAACAATGGATTCAAGTATATCAGTCACTGTGAAAATGATGCGGGACCAGGCGTCAGTTTGTTGGGTCAAAGTCCACTGTGCGTCAGAGCCAACACTATTGGCCACTAATAATAACAACAATGGCGAACAGAAATAACAATAACAAAAAGAAGCCAAAATTTTAAAAAGCAAACCAGGAATTATAATGCCTCCCTCGCTGGGCTAACATATAAGATTAAATATGATAATATACACATGACATCAGATGATTAATCCAAATTATCCCTCTTCTCCATCCCTTCCCTGTAGATTAGGTTTCTGAGTCTTGGCACTACTGGAATTGGGGTCTGGATAATTCTTTTCTATGTGAACTATCTCCTGCATTATTGAATGTTTAGTAGACTCTCTAGCCTCTATCCACTAGATACCAGTCGAGACCCCCATTATAATACACAACAATATTTGGGGACATGGCCCAATGTTCTCTGGAGTGGGAGTGACAGGAGGAGGGAGAACAAAATTGGGCCTAGTTGAGAATCAACGCTGGACATTTTCATGTAACCAACCAGATCTTCTAGGTCTTCTCTGGGCCCCATAACTTCCTAAATAATTTTCCATGACTAATTTACTTGCTCTTATTCTCAGCTTCAAAAAGTAATGGGGAGATACATGCCACAAGATATGACAGCAACTTTAAATGCATGAGGAGTGCAGTTCATCATTTAATTTTAAACATGCCTTTCACGGGGAGATAGACAGCCAACACATTAGCCTTATGCTAATCATGAACCCATTATCTTCATGTCTACTCACCTATGTTTTCAGTCATTATGGTGAAGGGGTAAAGGTTTTCTATCACAGCAGACCAGTCCTTGAAAACCAGCTCACCCAACTCCTGGAGATTTCGATAAAATCTCACGGGGAGCCCTTTGCTGATAATCTTGGCCTTCAGCTTCCCCATCTTTAGTTTTTCCATGTCGCTCTTCAGAGAGCAGGAGGGCGGCCCCTGCTGCTTTTCCCTCTCTGGTGTCTTCAGCCGTCTGGTGCCAGTCCTAAAGTAAAAATACTGAAATGGTGACTCATTCCGGAATGCAGCCTGCATAATCTCAAACTCCGTCAGACTGCAGCTGGCATTCTCCAGGACCCACGGGTGACCGTTCTTGGCAGCGACATAGAGATTCTGCTCGACGTTGGATAAATGGGACAGGTCGGTGGCCTTGGAGAAGATGAAAGGCGAGTACTCCTGGAGAAAGTCTCCATAGGCCTGACCCAGTATGCAGATGAAAAAGGGAAGGCAGCTGTGGACACAGTCCAGGCAGAGCTTCAGGTGCTGGGAGAGGAGGCAGGAGTGCAGTCGGACGAGGTGGGAGGGAAAGGGTTCCTGGGGCCCCAAGTTGGACCATTGCAGGTCCACAGCTTTAAAATAGGTGCCCCGGGCCTTACAGAGCTCATTGAGCTGGGGGAAGATACGGTGGGCCAAAAAGTCTCTCTCTTCTTGAAGGTCCTTCGGCGTCGAGCAAATATAAGGCTGAATGGGTTTCTGGGGCGTTAAACTGGCTTGGGCAGACCTTTTTTCAATCTTGCTTCCCTTCTGGTTCATTTTGCTTTGCTCCAGAATGGAGTCACACGTAAAAGAGAACCGTTTCTGTCCGGGAACAGTCACCAACCTCCCCTGCTTCCAAGTCCTCCTCTAAATGATGTTTGCTGAGGGAAACCTGTTTCCCAAACACTCTCTTTCTTGATGACGCTCGAAGGTGAGAGAGGTCAACCTGGAAACAGATCAGAGTTGAAAATCAATCTAGTTTAAATGAAGACACCTGTGTTGCTCCCCCTCCAAAAAAACACACCACATTCATTTAGAGCTAGAAGGAAAAAAATGTCTTGAAAATGATGGTGGTGGCAATTGTGTGAACGTGCTTGATCTAATTGGAGTATGGATTATTGCTTTATCTGTAAGAGTTCCCAATAGAATGGGGCCAGGAGCGGAAAGAACAACACTTATTTTATCTATTTTAAAACACTCATGTTAGATTCCAGGAAGACCATGTCCTTCCTCTGTTCTCACCAATGGCTTGGCCAAAGACATGAGAAAACCACAAGGAGATTGGTCACTGGACTGAGTGCCACTTCTTCCTGTGCTGCCCACCACTGCCACCCCAGCTTCTCAGACCACCTCCTCAATGTTCCTTCCACCAGCAATTACACCTGCCCTGGATGCATTTCAAAACCACACACAAAATAATGCCAGTCATGTGATAAGAAAGCCATGTCTAGAACAGGAGTCTACTGTGTCTAGGAACAGGAAACAAGACCAGGATGACCTGCAACTCTGACCCACAGCAGGAATGAAAATAGGAATGAGGCCGGGTGAGGAGAGGAGACAGAAATGAAAGTATCATATGATCTGAGACCAGACTGCCTCTGGCAGCTGAGAGGCAGGGACTCTGTACCGAAGAATCTCATGGACTTCCATGGGGTTCAATGGTTTGAAACTACCTTGATTGCTCACAAAAGAATTTAAGGCAGTTTCCATTTTACTGGGCCTCCTCCCTGAACCACTCTGATCAGTGTTTAGGTCTAGGGGATAAAAAATGTGGAGGGTTTTTAAATTCTGACCTTTCTTTCAAAAGAAAACACATCAATTTTACTATTTTTTCTCTTGATGGAATATAACACACACACAAAGAAAAACATTCTATATGTAATAGTACAGCCAGTCTCATCCAAACAGTGAGAGGATGCCGGGAAACCTGCATGTATGTGATTTTTCCTCTCCTCTTTTCCTCCTCCTGTCCTTTTCCTGTCCTTCTCCTCCTCCTCCTTCTTCTCCACTTTTTTTCATTTCTCATCCACCTACCTTCCTTCCTTCCTTCCTTCCTTCCCCATTCTTTCCCTCGATCCCTCAGCCCCTGGACCTTTGTCCCCATTATTATAACAGTGTCATCAAATATTTATCTTTATGAAGTTATTTTTGCTGAGATGTTTTTCCCAGACGTGCTCACACGTTTTCAGGATGTGAGCTACTTATAAAATGATCAAGTCAAAATGATATACCAACCACAAACTTGCAAAACATATATTTATTTTTAATTACATTTATTCATAAATGCATCAAGAGTTCTTTATATGCGCAATGTATGTCTACAGACCTTGCATAACCACATGGGTTCATATTGCACAATACAACTATGTACATTTTTTGCATGACCTGAGTTGACTCTGATGACTTGCACTGAATGGAATGAGCCAGGGATGCACAGTCTGGACAGTAGCTGCTGACAGCCAGCCTCAAGCACACTTCCAAATGATCATCAGTCGTGGTGGAACAGTAGTTGAACTTCATGATCTTTATGTGGGAAAAGATCACATAAATAAGCAGAGTCAAGAAGGTAGCACATTCTCTCATGTTTGCATACTTTCCCTCTGCGAGTAAGTTCCAGAACTGTTCGTGTGCTCTGGACTTTAGCTGAATGTGGGCTTGTAGTGTCAAAATCTCATCTTCCAGTCCAGAAGAGTTCAGATGAAAGTGTTGCAATTTTTGATGCACATGAATCAACCTCAGCATTTTCCCGAGAAGGATAGCACATGAATGTAGCGACTGGCTCAAGCAAAGAAAAGTCTTGAAAGCGTTTGCCTTAGCTTGTCAGCTTTGCTGTACTTGGTGCAGTTGTTGGTGCATGCGTTTGACATCTAAAGATTGCATCTGATTGGCTGTGCTGTATATCGATTAAGTGACGGGATTGGTGGTAGGTTTAGGTCTATTTATTTAATGCCATTCGATCTACCCACACTACATTTGCAATTGACCAGTGGATCGCAATTGACATATTGAGCACCCCTGGTTTTGTCTGTGTCATGGGGTGCTTGATGACACCACGGGCTGTTGTCATCTTTTTATAAGATGTGTAATATTCCATGGTGTGTATGCACTGAAGTTGGTTTAGCCTTCCTTCACAGATGGAAGTTGGACTGTTTCCATCTTTTTGGCATTACAGAAATTGCTGATGGAATGGCATAATGTTAGCTCCTAATAACATGTTTGGGGTGGGGGCGGAGGGGAGAGTAGAAAAACTTGCAGAGATAAGCATGGTGTGTATGTATCTGTTGGTGTTTTTATTTTTCATTCTACCAAATAAAGAGAGTTCAGGATCACATGTTTGTATTTGTTTCTGCATTTGCACTGACATTTGTATTTGCGTTCATTTCAGTAAGCGCTCTTCTGTTTTCCACAGTGGTTGGCCAAGTCCACAATCCCGTTAACGACGCAAGGTCTTTCCACTCTCTTCACACCCGCTCCTGACTGCATTATTTTCTAGTTGTTTGTTTGCTTAATTTTGCTGAGTGTCTTTGTGAGGTGTGTCTCATCGTTGCTTGAACTTGTGTTTCTTTTATGGCTAATGAACAAGTGCATTTATTCTTTTCATTACTGAAAGAGCTCCTGTGGGTTTATATACAAATGATGGAGGCTCTTACTGGGGAAAATCCTATCTTCCAGGAATGGTGTAATTATGCTTGGCAGAGTGTGTGTGTGTGTGTGGGGGGGGGAATAATTAAAACGAAAACGGACTAATTTTAAGAGGGTTTTTTTGTTGCTTACTTTAGCAAACAACTTTTTTCTTCCTTTTTTTTGGGGGGGGGCATCACTGCCCTCTAGTGGTTGTGGGAGCTACCCAGCTTGCTCCTGTAGAGTTGCTGCTGGATTTGAACCACCAAGTCCGTGGACTTCAGTCCCGCACTCAACCACTACACCACAGGGGCTCAGCCCCCTTTTTTTAATATTAACATTTTTATTGACATGTATGGTAATCTATGTATCATACAATTCAATGACTTAAGATATTAGAAGGAGTTATG
This sequence comes from Nesogale talazaci, assembly GCA_004026705.1. NCBI lineage: Eukaryota > Metazoa > Chordata > Mammalia > Afrosoricida > Tenrecidae > Nesogale > Nesogale talazaci. Next base: position 49,621 of record PVJH01011746.1, on the reverse strand, counting down.
CAATCATGCATCATGTGAGGAGCATGTATTCATGATGTCAATTTCATGATGGGGATGTAGGGGTGGAGTCTAGCCTGTTAATCCGGAGATAGCCAATGGGTAACTGATGAGGCCTCTGTGTGGGCATGGCTTTCTCCTGAGACTTCTGGGAAATCTAGTGGTATTTCCCAATTGGAGAAAAGAGACTTGACTCTTGGTCTCTGGAAGTCAGTCTCCAAGACGACGAACAACTGACAAGACAGGATGAGAAACTGGAGGAGCCAGAGAAGTCACATGTCCTCACCCTGATGGTACCAGGCCTCGGTACCACATGGAGTCACATGGAGACCCCTGCCAGCGCTGAGTTGGTTCTACCACCACTGGATGCTGTTGATGGTCCGTGAGTCCTGGAAGCGAGGAGCCATGGGGAGAACCCTGCCAGCGCCGGGACACCTCTACTACATGTGCTTCATGAGTCAGAAGGAGACTTTATAGACTGGTATCGGATATGTGGGCTAATGTTGGATTTATGACCTTGGACTGGACTGGGTTGGGATGCTTTCTCAATGTTCCAATCCTCTTGTATATAAACCTTTCCCTTATACCCATATGCGTGTCTATGAATTTGTCTCTCTAGTCTACCTGGGCTAACACACATCATAACCAATTTCAGAACATTTTCTTCTTCCTTGTACTCATTCTTATTAGCTCCCCATTTCCACTAACCTCCCTTGCCTTAACCTGAAGATTCTATTAATCCAATTATTATGGCTATAGATTAACCTATTCTAAATTCCATATTTCAAAAAATCCCCCCCCAAAAAAACCAGTAACAACATAGAAAAATCTCAATAGAAAAAAATAAATTATTAAAAATAAGAAAATCATTTCCGGGGTCAAAAGGGAGAACAAATGTCAAGGTGTTCAACGTCAACCTAAACGAAGCAACTCGACCACATATCACTGCTGTGGGGTTCATGCCCACTCAACTCCACCCTCTGGGAGACAGGGCAGAGCTGCCCCTGTGAGTTCCCGAGACCCTGACTCCTTCAGGAAGTAGAAGTCTCGTCCTTCTCCTACAGAAGGGCTGGTGGCGTTGAACTGCAGATCCTGCAGTTAGCTGCCCAACAAGTCACCACAATTCCATAAGGGCTCCCCCTAAATATATCTGCACAAAGCCATTTTCCAATGCCCTCTGTCTGATAACAAGGCTATTCATATCCCTGGCCCCTGGTCATAGGATTCAACAAGGCTTAATCCATGTGAGGACGCTGCAAATGGATTTGGGGTTTTCCCTGTATCCACAGCCTTCTGCAAACGGGGTGCTCAGAAGTTAAGCTGTGCTACTATTCTCTCCTCCAGGCTTGGGTTTTATTATTTATAATCCTTGGATCGCACAGACTGCTGTGCTTAGATGACATCTTACTTGGGTGGCTGCTTGTTTTAAGACAAACTTTAGAAACCCAGACACGATTCTTTCTGCTAACCGGGCACCATCTTATTTCTTCACCACACTTTGCTATAGCATTCATATCTTCATGAGGGCCAGGATCAAGTAGGGTCACTTCATAAGAACGAGTTGTTCGGACTGAGCCCTGGTGGTGTAGTGGTTGAGTGCAGGACTGCAGCCTATTGGCTTGGTGGTTCAAATCCAGCAGCAGCTCTCTGGGAGCAAGACTGGGTAGCTTCCATGACCACCAGAGGGCAGTGATGCCCCCCCCAAAGAAGAACTAGTTGTTCTTAGGTTGGGGCTCAAGATTCCTTCAAGTAGATGTACTTTATGGTTCACTTCATAGACATCATCCTCTTTGTATTGGGGAACATTACAAATCTTCCTCATGAGGTATGTGATAACTTGATGGATGGTATCATTAATTTAACCGGAGTTATAGAATTGCAAATACTGATTAGAAAATGAAAACATAGATGCATATGACAGATTTTTACCAACTTGTCTGAAATTGACCAAACATCCAATTAAGCTGTGTTGATAATTGCTGGTGATTGGGATGTGAAAGTTGAAAACAAGAGAAAAGGATTAGCATTTGGAGAATATGGCCTTGGCTCTATGATCAACGCCAAATGGTGCTTGATGAAAATTTGTAACACCAATGACTTATTCACTGCAATTTTTTTTCAACAGCATCAAAGATGACTATTTTCCTAGACCTCACTAGATAGAAAACAGAGGAATCAAATCAATGACATCTGTGTGACGATACAATGATGAAGCTCAACCTCATCGTTAGAATAAGGCCATGAGCCAAATGGAGAAGAGACCAACTACTCATGCGCAAATTCAAACGGAAACGGGGGAAAAAATTAAAATAAGTGTAGGAGAGCCAAAGTCTGCCCTTGCATATGTTCCTGCCACATTTAGACATTCTCTCCTTTGATTTCAATGGTTTGAACGCTAAATACTGAAAACCAGAAGAGTTATGGGATAACACCCCAAAGCATCACATATGAAAAAAATAAAAAGGCCATTAAAAAAAATAAGATGAGAAAGAAAAATGCCAAAATGAATGTCACAAGAGACACAGAAACTTGCTCTTGAATGCAGTGTAGCTAAAATGAAAGGAATGGTGAAATGAAAGAGCTGGACTGAGGACCCCATAGGGTGGCTAGAGAGAGCAACATGTTATCGGGAAAAGGGCAAGATCTGGGTGGAAACACCAAAGTGTCAAAGACACTCAAAATGTCAGACACTCAGTCTTTCTATGTCTCACGCTGAAAGAACTGAAGAAAAATCCAAAGCTTGAGTTGCACTATTGAAAGAGTCTATGAGTAGAAGATTAAATGTAGCAGGAAGTATCAAGAGAAGATAGAAGGGATACATGTAGCCTCTCTGACAAAAAGAATTGGTTAATATTAAGCCATTTCAGCCTATAATACTGGAGAAAGAAGTCCAAGCTGTACTGAAGATATTGCCCCCCCCAAAAAAAGTCTCAGGGAATTAAAGAATAATGCTGTGAAATATCTCTATTCAGATGTTTCTCAAAATGCATGAACTGCTGGAAATACTCACTCGTCTATGCTAAGAAATTGAGAAATTAGCTACTTAGCAGAGGGAATAAAAAGATCTAGATTCTCACTCAGTCCAGAAAAAGGTGATGCAACAGAATGTGGAATTTATCAAATAGTCATATTAATGTTAAACATGAGTAAAGTTTTACTGGAGATCATTTTAAAGCAATTGCTGTACGTTCGACTGGAGACTGGCAATGGGCAGACTTTGGAAATGGAGAGAGAATGGGGTGATCGGATGAAGATCCATAGTAAAGTGCTCAACAGATGCAGGAATCGAAAGAAAAATATGAACCTCATAAAGAAAAATGGAAAAGATCTCAAACAAGCAAATGGGATTTCTGGAGTGAAGTTTCTAAAATAAAAGATTCATGGCATTGGGCTCACCAGAAGTAGAGAAGATACTCCGGAAGACAGAAAAAGAAAGTCAGTGACCTTGAAATGTTGCGACAGAGACTGTGCAAAGGAAAGCACGAGAGGACGGACGCTGAACGGGGCGACGAACCTCAAGGCCTACAAGTGGTGGGAACGAATGTACACGTGGATTCGCACAGTTAAAGGCCAAGAAGATAGGGCAGAGCCAGGAAGCCTGAAGAAACGCTGGTTGAAATGTTTCCAAATATAAAGAAAATGATACACCCACCGTATCCCAGATGCACAACCCTAAACTGAATGCTTATTAAGACCCATAATCAAATTGCTGGAAAAAACGGTGACTAGAAAACTGTCAAAAGCAGCAAGACTGGGGCTGAGACCTGGTGGCGTAGTGGTTGAGTGCAAGATTGTGGCCTACTGGGTTGGCAGTTCAAATCCAGCAGCAGCTCTCCAGAAGCAAGGTTGGGCCTCCCATTCCCACCAGAGGGCAGTGATGCCCCCCCAAAAAACAAAACAGCATATATATACACATATATATGTGTGTGTGTATATATATATATGTGTGTGTGTATATGTATAAAGCAGCAAGGCTGCTGGCTGGAATTGCTCTGCAGGGTTTCCAAGGTAGTAAATCTTTATGGAAACAGAAAGTCTCTTTTTCTTCCAAAGAGCTACTGGTAGATTTGAACCGCTGGTCTTATGGTTAACAGTCCAATGCAGGGTGAAGCCTCTTTCCCCTGCTCTGCCCTCCACAAAATAAAGTAAAAGCAACGGGAAATACCAGCTGACACACTTGTCATGGAGCCGGGAAGGAAGAAGCAGCTACCAGGAAATCAAGTCAGAAGAAATTAAGTGAATTATTCAAGGTCAAGTGTGGGAACAGCTGGAGTCTCAGAAGAGTTTGCCCTCCCTGGAGCTCTCTTCCCCAGGCCCCCCATCAAGCATTCTAGAGAAAGACTGAGGGCACCACAGGAGACGCAAGAACTGCCTTGGTGATACAGGTCTGTAAGAGATGATTGGCAGCTGTGTGGGGAGAAGCTAGAAGCCTTGTTTTCTTCCCCAGGCAGTTCTTTGATACAAAGCAAAGGCCTCGACCACTGAAGTGAAAACAGGAAGCCCAGTCAGCCTCTGGGTGCAGACAAAGAACCGTTGACCACTGTAGCTATCAAAAGAAAAAGAAAAAAACAAAAACCTTTTGCTAGGAATCCTAGGTCTGCTACAGGTGGGGCAAAAATAAGGAAAATCCTGCCCAAGAACAATCATGTACATAAGAAAGAGCTAAATGGACAGGAAGACAGAACAAGCTCTGTGTCCTAGGCCAAGGTAGGCAGCCGGAGTCAACTAGGACAAGAAACTCCCTCTTCACCAGCAACTGGGCATGGAAGCCCCACGAGCCACAGTCTACTGCTGAGGGAGGAGCAAGAACAAGTCTAGACCCCTGTAAAGAGTTGAAAGCTGATGACACCGTAATAATATTGTCATTTTACGTTAACAACACTGCAAGAGGAGGAAAAACTCTCTGCGCTCCAGTTCCCACGACAGGAATTTGAAGCCTCTGTTGTTCTGAAGGGAATGAGAGCAACGACAAAACCTACACATGAACTCAAGTCCCGACTCTGTTGACTGAAAACCTCCTGCGCTTACAGGCTAATAAAAAGGGGAGAGAGTCCTGTTGTAGGGCTAGATACTATTTACGATGAACAGCGTGCAATGTCTGGATTTCCATTTTTTTAATATGAAACATACCAAAAATGCAATCAAGAGCACTACCTCCAGAGACGACCCAGATGCTGGAACAATCAATCACACAAGGATAATGAAATGTCCCCGGCAAAGGTTGCTGTTGTTTTAATCCAGGGGGAAATGTGAGAACATGTAGGGACAGGTGCAACATCCAGCCAAACAATGGGAACTATGAGAAAGAAACAATTAGCAGTACTGGGAAGGAGAAACCATTATATCAGGGAAAAATTCTTTCATTGGGCCAATAGGAAGATGAAACACGGCAGAGCAAGTAATTAGTGAAGTATAAGATAAGACAGTGAAAATAGCCCAGGTAAAACATGAAAATAAAGAGGAAGGGATCTGCTGTATGTGGAAGATCTGGGGGATAAAATTCCCAGATACATGTCACTGGAGTATCGGAAGGAAAAGAGAAGGGTAAAAGAAATGTGTGAAGAGTGGCTGGGAATTTTCAAAGCTTAATGAAAGATACCAAATTCTAAAGCCAAGAATTCAGATAAAATCTGGCAGGAGACAAAAAAAAAATACCTTCACAAAAACACCTAGGCACAGCCTATAAAGCTAAGAATTACACTAGACTTTTTGCCAGAAACGACACGAGTTAAATGGTCATCAGATAACATCTTCAAACGACCAAGAAATGTGAAAGGAAATTCTTTGGCCACAGAAGGCACCAACAGAAATGTGGATCTACACAGAAAAGTACAAGTAAAATGGAAACATCCACCACAGACAGTTTTCTCATGTTACTTGTGTGAGTGGTGATGGTCTAATGGAAAAAATAGCACAAAGTACTGTGGTTGTTTATAGCACATGTGAAAGCAATATGTATCAGCCACAGCACAAGAACTTGGAAGAAGATATTGGAGGTGTGTTTTTGAAGGTTCTTACATTCTATATAGCCACCTGCCATCTAATCCATTTCAATTCGTAGTCACCCTATATAGGGTTTTCAAGGCTGGTAATCTTGAAGGGAACAGATCGCCTCATCTTTCTCCAGACGCTACATGTAAAATGATACAATATTTGAAGGTTGTTGTTGCCAGGTAATAGCTGACACTTCTGAATGATAGCAACCCTATGCACAACAGAATGAAAACCCAGTCCAGTTCTGCACCATCTTCACAATTATTGCTGTGTGAACCATTTCATAGCTATTGTTTCAATTCATCTTGCTGAGTATTTTCCTCTTTTTTGCTGCCCCCACACTTTCCCAAGCATGATTATCTTTCTTTGGGACTAGTCCCTTCTGATATGTCCAAAGTATGTGAGATACCATCTTGCTACCCTCACTTCTAAGGAGCATTATGACTAAGATAGTTTGTTCATTCTTCAGATAGCCCATGGTATTTGCAAAATCCTTCACCAACGCCACAATTCAAACGCGTCAACTCTTCTTCAGTTTTCTTTATTCATAGCCCAGCTTTCCCAAGCATAGGAGGCGATTGAAAACACCATGGTTTGGGTCAAGTACACCTGAGTCCCCAAAGTAGCATCACACTTTTTAACACTTTAAAGAAAAAGGTCTTTTGCAACAGACTTTCCCAATGTAATGCGGCATCTGTTTTCTTGACCTCTATTTTCATTGGGCATTGTGGATCCATGTAAAATGATTTTTGTGACAACTTCAACCTTTCTTCTATTTATGATGATGTTGCTTATTGGGTCCGTTACAAGAATTTTTGTTCTCTCAATGTTGTGGTGTAATCTATACTGAAAGTTATTGTCTTTTCTTTTCTTTCTTTCTTTTTTTTTTTTTTTTTTGTGGGCATCACTGCTCTCCAGTGGTGGGAGTAGGAGGCCCAGCCCCACTGCTGGAATTGAACCTCTGTCCCAGTGGGCCGCAGTCCCGCGCACAACCACTATGCCACCGGGGCTCAGCCCTTCTTTTCTTTTTTTAATCATTTTATTGGGGCTTATACAACTCCTATCATAATCCATACACACATCGATTGTGTCAAGCACATTTGTACATGTGTTGCCATCACCATTCTCAAAACATTTGCTTTCTACTTGAACCCTTGGTATCAGCCCCTAATTTTTCCCCTCCCACTCTTCCCCTGCTCCTTCATGAACCCTTGATAATTTATAAATTAATATTATTAGGTCATGTCTTACACTATCTGATGTCTCCCTTCACCCACTTTTCTGTTATCCATTCCCCAGGGAGGGGGTTATATGTAGATCCTTGTCATCGGTTCCTCCTTTCTACCTCACCTTCTTTCATCTTCAACAGTAAGTTCAAGTCCTTACAATAAGTTTTTAAAATTCGTTTTGTTAAAAAAAATCCATTTTGTTTCAGTTTCTTCATCTGTCAAAGAGGGAATGCTGCATGGTTTAACAAAGATGTGCATCAAGGCTGTATTCTCTTGCCATCTTTGTTCAAGCTGAAGAGATAATCAAAGAAGCTGGGCTATATGAAGAATACAGCAAGGATTTGAAACACTTGGCGATGAAGATCAAGGATTGCAACCTTCTGTATGTTGACAACACAGTGTAAAGAAAACGAAAACATCCTCACAGCTGGACCAATAGGAAACGTCGTGAATGATAAACAGAGAACAGATGTGCAAAGGATTTCACGTTGCTTGGACCCACAAGCAGTGCTCGTGGAAGCGGCTGTCAAGGGAGAAGATGACACATTGCACTGGGTAAATCTGCTCCATAAGGCCTCTTCAGAGTGTTACAAAGCAAAGATGTCACTTTGAGGAATAAGGTGCTCGTGAGGCAAGCCACAGTGCTTCCAGCTGCCTCGAGTATATGTGAAGGTGGGACACTGAATAAGAAAGAATGGAGAATATCGCTGATTCGGGGAGAAGTAAAACCCTAGGCTTTTGTTTTTTGAGGTACCTCCAAGTGAACTTGAACCTCAAATGTTTGGGTTAATCTTTGTGGCAACCAGAACCTCGACTGTACCATTCAGGGCCTTTATGTGTTTTGCATCTAATCATTTATATAATATTTTCAGCCATCTTCTGATAATAGTTGTTGTCAGATGCAACACCTAGATGTTTGATGAACAGATACAACCAGATGCTATACAAATCCAAAGTCAGTTCTCAATCAGGGGGATGTGGTGGGAGGTGGCATGGGAGGTAGGAAGAAGATCCCAAATAACCCAAAATTACTATGAACAATAGAGGACTCAATGTGTACCTACAATTACATCCAAGACTTAGAAACACATTTCTTGTACTATAGCTAAAAATAAAACAAGTTCCATCATCCATAAACCTTAAACATATATCTTCACATATATCTTAAAGATATAACTTGCTTACATAAAGCTACCAACAGATCTAACCAGTTAAGATAAGAACAAAATCATATTTAATTTCTTTTAGCGACAATCTTATTTTTGTTTTGCTCAGGCATACAAATAAGGACTTCTGCATCCATTATGTAGATGAGGGTGCAGCAAATGGGGGCTCAAGAGCCTTATGTGAGTGGCTTTTTCATGGTTCTGAAGTAAAATTGAACCTTGTTAAAGGATATTGTTCAAATGATGGTGATTTCTTTTGTAAAAATAGATTTAGGGCTCCTGAACCATTTTTAAATTGTTGCAAGGGGTGGGATTGGCTCTTCCACCTCCAAAGTTTGCTGACCCTCCCTGCCCCCTCTCCCCCGATGTCGATTAACATCTACTTCTACTTTCCACTCTGATGGGTAAGTGGAAACAGACAACACTCACGGGAGAAGACCAGGAGAGGGGGGAGCTATCTGAAGCGATTGGACAGCTACCCGGGCAACCAGCGTTTGAGGAGGCCAGGTCCCAGAGAGAATGAAAGAAAGTGTGGAGAAGGCAACCTTCCTACCGCTCATGCTTTGGCCCTCAGAGAGCTTGCTGTTGCTTATGTCACAGAGCCAGGATTCTAAGAAGGTAAGAAGGCACAAGACCAAGGAGCTCGGCAAAGTTCAGCAGTCTCCTAAAATGACACAGAGCTGGGCTTAAGGACCACCCAGGCAGATGGTGAACCCCCACCTCAGCTTTCACTTGTGCCTTCTGGACACTCGATCTTGATTAAGGTCTCTTCAGTCGCAGCTCGTGTTCACAGGGCTTCTTACTTTCTTCAGAGTTAAAATAGGTGGTGGTGGTTGCTTTAAGTGTGCTCAAGCTTTATTTAACTTGAGAGAAATAATTCATACCAAGCCAGCACAATATATGAGGTAGAAACTATCCTTTTCTCTCTGAGTTAAAAATGGTTGTGTGTGTGTGTGTGTGTCTTCAAAGGAAACTGTCTATTTCTGGATTCTCTCTTTTGTTCTACTGCTATAGATTTATGTGTTCAAACATGTATTGGACACATCATTCTTTTTGACAGGACAGCAGTAGAATCCCCTTCCTGTATGAAATGGATTAAGCTATGCTCCTCCCCTCCCCTCCAAATATGTAGATATCCTAACTCTTGTACCTATAAATATGAGCCTATTAGAAAACTAGGTTTTGTTATGCTACTAAGGTCATACCAGAATAGAGTGGGTTCTGAACCAAATCACATCTGAAAAGTGTCTTACAAGGGAAGAAACCACACACACACAGGCCTACACAGGGAGATGGCCACCGTGTGAGAGCCCATCTACAAGCAAAAGAACACCGATGATAGCCGACACGAGAAACTGAGAGAGGGTCCCTTAGAAGGAATTAACACAGCTTTTCACCTGCCAACCTGTGAAAATGTAAATTTCTGTTCTTTAAAGTCACCCCCTGTGGTAATGTGTTTGCTACGAAAGCATGTTTTCTCCTGTATTTGGAAGAAGCCCTCCCTTATGATTCTGAGTCCATCTGTCATGAAAGAAGCTTAAAGTGCGGACACAATCTTGCCCAGCATCCCTTGCAGTTACATGTGATAGTCAGTCTTCAAAATGACCCTTAAAAAACTCCACCTTCCTGATATTAACATCCTTGTCTGATTCTCTCTCTGAGTAAGGTTGACCTGTGTGATATTATGTAAATGAAGGCATGTGATTTCCAAGGCTGGTCATTAAAGTCACTGTGGCTCCTACCTTGCTCTCTCTTGGGTCACACCTGCTGAGACAGGTCAGCTGCCATGAAAGGAGGACACTCTAACAGCCCTAGGATAGGGTCTCGTGGCAAGGAAGTAAGGTTTCCTGCCAAGAGCCAGAGGAGAATGATGGTCTCCTGCCACAGCTAGGCAAGTGAGCCCCCAAGGAGTCGATCCTCCAGCTCCAGTTGAGTCCAGGGCAGCCGTGGATTCCCCTTCACAAGTGACCCCAGAGCCAGAACCACCAGCAAAGCATCGATTTTTCACCCACAGATTTTTCGAAGCCCTTTATGTTTTCAAGGAATTTCTTACATGCCAATAGATACTTCAATACTGATGGGGTTCCAACGAGGTTTCTATTTGAAACTCTTTCTTCCCAGGTAGCTACATGGCTAATACCCTCAGATTCTTCAAGTCTGTGCTTAGATAAATGTCACCTTTTCCACAAGACTAGTCACCTTTCAATACCCCCATCAGAACACGTACCTCTTCATAGAGTAGTACTTTACTTATTTACAGCATTTGGTGCTTGTGTTACTAAATAAGCTCCACGAGGTTTGTCTATTTGGTTTATAATTATGATCCTACGAACTAAACAGTGCCTGCTCTAACGGCACACAGCTATTTGTGGAGCTAAGTGATTCGTTTTTTTGTATTAACTTTAGGAGAATTGAGACTTTCATGATAAAATACTTGCAGCCCCCAGAATCATACTTTTTTTTTATTACTCTTTACTTTGCTTTCTGTTCTTCAGAAAAATTTTGTCTTTTAGTTCAGGTTGTTCTTATTTATTTCTAAGTTCTTTATAATTTTTATCTCTACTTGTAAGACACAATAGCGTCTGGCTCTTACAAAGCGAACAGGTTCAAGAAGGCACGATCTGCAGAGAGAAAACTTACAGAGAAAAAATTACAGATAACTGGGAGACGGGGAACCCTGAAACATCATCACTGCAGAGTCCAGAACTTTATTAGAGGCAGATTCTTATACACTCCCTGGCCCCGTAACCTGCATCTCATGATAGGTTTCCACACAAAGGAACAATCGGCAATTATTTGAGGGCATACAAAGAAACGTTAACACATTAGGCAAGCTGTTCACAGACAGGAGGGGAGGAGAAAGTGAGGAACAGGGAGCAACTGATAATTTGCAGACTACTGCCTGTCTGCAGCTTTTGCAGGCAAAGGAGGCGAGTGTCCATTTTATCTCAGGAGAGACGGATCAGGTCAGGGCTTCACCCGCTCTCTGGGTTAAGCTGACAGCATGCTCCCACTGCCTTGAGCCATGGAAGATGGTGGTCTTGTCCTATTTGCCTCTTTGACCCCACCTCTACTACTAAGAATGAAATTTTTAAATTTCAATTTCTCTGTGGTGATGGTTAGAGTTGATGTCAATTAGACACATCTGAGTGAAGACAGGAATGGAAGCTACCAATCAGGTCGCAGCCTGATGACACCTCCTTGGGGGGGGTGGCCTTTTGTAGAAGACCCTGAACTGAGTGGAGTTCTTTTGTCTATTACTGGATCTGGCTCATGGGCCTCCTCTTGTGTAGCCTGTGGATCCTTGCAGTCATCAGTGGGATGTGGACCTTGAATTCATTCTGCGGATTTTAAATTCATTTACATCAGAATCCATCAGCCTCTGGTTCTCCTGGTGACTGCTTCCTGTTTATCGGCTTCTGCAGCTATGCAAGTGGAAAAAAACATATGCTTACATCTGACTGGTGGATTTGAACCACATTGGACTTACCTACTTCGACAACTGCGAAAGCCATGTCTTGATATAAATCTCTCTATATAGACGTATATACATGTGCACCACTGTTTTTGTTTCTCCAGATCAGTGTTTCTCAACCAGTGAGTCAAGAGCCCTTTGAGGGTCGAATGACCCTTTCACAGGGGTCACCTGACGCAGCACAGTAGCAAAATGACAGTGATGAAGTAGCAATGAAAAGAATTTTATGACAGAGGGGGGTCACCACAACATGAGGAACTGTGTTGAAGGGTCACATGATTAGGGAGGTTGACAACCACTGCTCTATAGAATCCGACCTAACACATATGGGTATACTGCAGGATTAAAGCAAGACGACTGAATTTTTAAAAATAATTTTTATTGTAAATTAGGTAAGGTCTCACATTTCAGCACATTAACTTAACATTTAACAATCTAGCCCACTCATCCAGCCCTCTAGAAGGCTACAGGTTTTGTAGACTCATCTTACAGCCAATCAGTTACCAAATTCTCATCTCTACATTTTAAAAAATCTACCTTATCTTCAGTTTCCTGGATATACAAGCATGCCACTGCTAATAATAGTAAAACAAAATAAAGCTTCTATATTTCTAAAGTGTATGCCAGTCATTTCATTTTGTCTAATTATTTGACCAGTGTGGACCAATGCTGACATCTCCCAAACAGAATTTATGACTTTTTATAAAGTGGAAACAATAACCAACATCAAGAACATTTTCTTTACCCCAAATTGCTCCTCCAGACACTTTTGTAGTCAATCTTTCTCCTTTTCCAGTTTAAATAAGATAGATGCTTCATTATAATGGAACCCCGATCTGTATTTGTTCACATTCTGTACAGAGGACCTATCTCCATAATTCTTTTCTGTGATCCCAGTACCTAGCAGAATGCCTGGCACATCCAGGTCCTCCATCCTTGCTGAATTAAATCGTGAAGAATCAAAAATATGAACCAATCGACCGACCAATCAGTTCACCTTGGGGCGTGGCCTTATTCCTTTAGGCTCCCTAATTCCATTGGTTTTTCTTGGTTTTCCTGGTCTGCTTTCTCCTTTACTCCCACGCATGAATTACACCTCCCTACTCGGAACCCTGGTGGTATCACAGTGAGCTACTTTGGGGGCTTCTAACTACAAAGTCAGTGGTTCGAAACTACCCCCTGCTCCTTGGAGAAAGATGAGGTGTTGTTCTGTACAGTTACAGTCTCAGGAACCCCCAATGCAACTCTACCTTGTCCTGTCAGGTCACTATGAGTGGGAATCTAGTTGATGGCAGTGTATTTGATTTTGACTTTCTAGATCTCAGGTTGGGCTTCTCACTGTAAGGTCAGACAGTCCTGAGGGGTGGAGAATGGGGTGGGGGAAGCGAATGAGGCCTTCAGCCTCAGAAACCCACCAGGGCAATTCCACTCTGTGCCCTATAAGGTTGGGCTGAGTCAGGCATGGCTCCATGGCAATGAGTTTTTAAGACTAGGAGATCTATCCGTTGCCCATAAATGCAACTCTTTGCTTATTGGGTCTTTTCTTTGAAATTCAACTGCAAAAAGTGGGGTGCTGTCTAATGTTCGAGAGACAGCTTAGTAAAAACAACAAAGGCAGCTGTTCCCAGTCCGTGGACACCTAGTGTCAGCAGGGAAAAACTGAAATCAGGAAGCAAGGGAACCAGACCCAAAGGTTGGGACTGAAGTAGCCATCTGGAGTGTCAACTCAGGAATGGCTAGGTCAAGACAGCAAGTGGGATCTGTAATGGATCAAAAGTTAAAGGAGTTGAAAAGATCCCAGGAGAGAAACAGCGAGGACAAGACCTGAATGTATCCTAAATCAGAATCCCTGTACAGGTGGGATGCTCCACCAGAATCTAGTCTAACAGCTCTTAGGCTAGAGAAAGGCCAATCATCTCCTGCCAGCTTACTGTCTGCTCTACCTGTCCTCTGAATCCTCCTCATTCACTGCGGAAAGACCTGCCCATGGCGCTATTTTGGAGGACATATGACAGTCTCAGTTCCCTCCAGGTGCAGCCTGAGTTACCCACTAGTTAATGAATCTGCAGTTTCAGAACGGATTTTGCTCGCCGGCTCCGAACGAGAGAAAAAGATGAAGTTGAGTTGTGAAGGACAGGATAAAGAAGTAACTCAAACTTTTCCTATAAAAATTATTATCTTAAAATGCAGGGATTTACAATTTCTGGATGTAATTCGCACTCTGGTATGCGTCAAAGGAGAGGGAGGGGTGAGGGAAATGAAAGAGCAGACAGCATGCATTGTTAGCTCTGCTGTGCCGAGTAGAACCAAACCTAGGTCATTTGGGTAGATGTAAATAAAGGACCACCACAAGGTGTAATCACCAACCACAGACTCAAGATGAGCAAGACAAATAGAGGAAGTTTGTGACAAGCCATCACTGAAAAGCTGGTCTTCAGGAATTCAGGTGATGGGTTCTCTGAAAGCAAAGTCCCAGTCAGGCTTTCCTACCAGAAAGCAACACACAAAGCTGGTGCTTATGGCTGGGTTCCTGGTGAGATGTGGGGCAAGTCAAGATAAGGGCAAGAGGTTAAGCTGTGAAAGGCAGAACAAATAACTCACCTTTTTCTTTAAAATTAAGAAAGGGGGAGGGGGAAGGAAAATGAGCTGATACCAAGGGCTCAAATAGAAAGAAAATGTTTTGAAATGGATGATGGCGACATATGTACAAAGGTGAGGACACGATGGATGGATGGATGGATGGATGGATGGATGGAAGGATGGTGATGAGTGCTAAAAACCTCCAATAAAAGCATTTTTTAAAAATAAGAAAAGGTATTTTTAAATGCAGAGATTTAAGATTTCTGAATGTCATTCACGCCGTGGTACAGATCACAGGCCGGCGTCAGGTGCTACCCCATAGAAAAGTCACCTGGTTTAGTCTCATTCTGATGATCGCTTCTCAGTCTTTTGGCTAAGAGCAAGTGTAGTCTCATTCTGAACAGTGGCAGGGTGCCTTCATCGAGTTACACTCCGGTACTCTTCTCTGACTGGCAGCACCACAGGATTTGCTTTCAAACACTCGCAGGTGTATCCTCCCGCCCCTGAGTCGGTTAACCGAATCATGGAAAGGCTCAAGCTGGCCAAGTGACGCAGGAATAAACAGATTAGGAAACGCGTGCCCCAAGATCCTGAAAAAGTGGACCCCGGGGCCCGGGGCGGAGGCGGCTTGTCTGGGTCTACTTTTAAAGGCTGTGCAAACTTCAGGTTCCCTGAATAAGCACATGTAGCTAACGTAAGTGTAGGGAGCGATCGTCTCCAAAGCACACAACACGGAAAACACGAAACCTTCCTGGAAAAAAATGGGGCGGGGTGGGGGTGGGGGTGGGGGGGAAGGAGGCCAAACCACAGAGTGGGTCGTAAACTACAGTTCCCAGCATTCATTACGCTACATGCCCGGAACTGTGGTCTGTAGCCGTCGTATCTAAGAACGCTCGGGGTTGTCAACTTCTCACGTGTTTCTCTTTCTTGAGACGCACTGCCAAGTACAAAGCTGGGTGCGAAAAGCTACGCTAGAATCATCCCCAATGTAATTCCGAGCGCAGGCAGGACCAGGAGAAAGAAACCGTTGCCATGGATACCGTTTCCCTTGGTCACGATTAAACGCTCTCTAGGAACCGGAAGCAGTTCCTCTGCGACCTCTCAAAGAATGAAGGTGTTCCGCGATGACGTTTACTGGGCGGTTTCCGTTAGAGGCCGAAGATTCCCAGGCAAAGGGGTGGCCCTGCGTGCGAGGGGCCCGCGGAGCCATTTGATTGGAGGAATGAGGATACGGGTGACCAATAGGAAGGAGCCACGCTACGGGCATGGGACGCCGCACCTGGACAGTTCCGATTGGTAGACAGCTGTCCCCCCCACGCGTCCCCATTGGGCGCACAGGGTGCGTGGTGCGGCGTGATTGGCGGGTTCGTGTTTCCCGTCCCCCGCCCGCGAGGACTGGGGGTGAAAAGCGCCGGATCAGCTCTGAGGGTAGTGGGCGGACCGCGCGGTGTGAGGCGTGAGGACCTGAACCTCGGGTTGGGGGTGGAGGCGGCTCCAGTGATCGAAAGGGACTTGGGAGTCTCGCTCGCCGTGCGCCATGAGGGCCCTCTGGGTGCTGGGTCTGTGCTGCGTGCTGCTGACCTTCGGTGAGTGATCCCGGGGAGCGGGCGCCCCCCTGACGCCTTCCCTGCCGTAGCGCAGCCGCTTCTCGAAGCTTCTGGAGGCGTTGAACTTAGGAGGGGGGGGGGCCGCAGAGACCGCGACGGGCCGAGGGGGGCGAGACTCGGGGAGATGGATTTACTCTCTCAATGCGGAAGCAGAAAGGAGAACCTATTCGTTTAAAGCCCCTGCTGATCGTGGAGTACCCGCGCTCAGCCTCCTGAGACGGGGCCTGAGCTCCCTGGAACTTGGTCGCCCCGTGGACTATTTATTGCGCGGGCCCCTGAGGACTTTAACCGCTCGCTGCGACCTTTGTCCGACCGAGTGTGAGGACCCCCTCCCCCAGCTCCCGCGAGCGCCCGCTTTCGCTCTGGTTCCGGACCCGGGAGCGCGGGGCCTTGGCCCCGTCCCAGGGGAAGGGCATGGCAGCATGTTGGATGGCGTTGTGCTAGAGACAGCCTTTCTTTGCCTCTCCCCGGTTTCTGGTCGCCCCCACGTCGGGGGTGGGGGTCAGGGGCTCTAGGGGTTTCGGTTCCCGTCTCCCCAGAGGTTGCACACACCCCGTTTGTGTTCAGATTTGTGACAACAGAGGCCTGACTTGGGGCTTGGCCAGTTGGGAACTCTTGGCCAGCTTGCAGCACGTGTGGATGTAGAAGGGGTCTGGTATCCATTGCCACCTTGGGCGTATTTCAGTTTGTACATGGGTTGGAGGACCGAAAATTGTAGAGGGGCTGGCTGCCCCCCTATTCGACCCGTTTGGGGGTGGGGGTGGGACGGGAAGCTCAGCATCCGAACTTGAATAAGAAACATGCTGACCTGGCTTGGCAGTTGAGCATTTAAAACTCACGGATCCTGGCCACCGCCCCTGCTTGCCCCTGGAATTTTGCAGCGCCCATTACCCAAAGCCCCTTTGATCGTTCTCAAATAAACAAACATTTCTTCCTGGTGTTCCTTCTTCCCTCAGGGTCAGTCCGAGCAGATGACGTCGATGTGGAAGGTACCGTAGAGGAGGATCTGGGTAAAAGCAGAGAAGGCTCTAGGACGGATGACGAAGTTGTACAGAGGTTTGTGCTCCTTTGAAATGAGATCTATAAATCCTGTGACTTTCTCATAAACACTGTGGGGTACCTTAGCGTCCGATGGCAGGGATTCTCGAAGGGGGCTAGATAAAGCAGTGTTTGTTGGTTAATCTCAAATCAGAGGGAAATACAGATGTTAAGACACTGGGCAGTGGGCTGAGTCCCGGTGGCGTCGTGGTTGTGCGCGGGACTGCGGCCCACTGGGACAGAGGTTCAATTCCAGCAGTGGGGCTGGGCCTCCTACTCCCACGGCCAGAGAACAGTGATGCAGGGCCCCCCCCCCCCAAAAAAAAAAAAAGACACTGGGCTGAAATGCCTAGGCGGGTAGGGTAGTATACCTATCTGTACCTAGGTAGGGTTGTATGGCTACGTATACCCACATGCCTCCTGATCTCCAGTATTTCCATCATCACCCCCTCCAGAAATGACTGATCAAAATTGAGTTAATTCCTTTGAGAATAACTTTGGTTGATGACCTTGTGGGGTAGGAGCACTACAAACTTCCGACGACCCCTGTAAAGACATCCCAGTTGGTTTTGTCCTCTCCTCGGTTTGTGTATATGCACCTAGGAGTTTAAGTTTACAAGACCGGATTCTGCCTGTTGATCAGTGGTTTGTTTTAACCTTTGCTTGGGATTCAGGCCTCCTGGCAGTTAGTTGACCTGACCATGGAGATTAAATGAGTTCTGCCTTCACTGTTGAGTAAAGTTGGGCTATCTTTCTGGTCAGTTTTAAAACACAGTATTTCTAGCTGGGTATTAAAGGTAAGGTACTCTGTAGTAAAATAATCATGAGATAAGGATTAGTAGTATTTTTTAAAGGTTCTCCTTTTAGCCTTGTAACCCTCGTGACCCTCATCTAGTGCTTATTATCTTCTGGGATAATAATCTGGGATGGTTTTGTAGGGAATTAAGCAATGTGGCATTCGCTTATCTAAATGGTTTCCTTAGAGAGGAAGAAGCAATTCAATTGGATGGATTAAACGCCTCACAAATAAGAGAACTCAGAGAGAAATCTGAAAAGTTTGCTTTCCAAGCTGAAGTGAACAGAATGATGAAGCTTATCATCAACTCACTGTATAAAAACAAAGAGGTAAGCTAGTCTTTTATCTGTCCATAGCACAGTTGCCTGCTATGGACAGTAAATCCACTTTCATCATAATTCCACCAAACTAGTTAGTGAAGCTGAATAACCCAGTTTGACTGAGGATCGATGCTGGTTCCATAGCTATGGGGGGAGGTGAGAGGAAACATCTGAGCCTTTTCTCTACAAGGAGCCCTGGTGGCGTCATGCTTTCATGCCTGGCTGCTGACTGAAAGGTACCAGTTGGGCACCACCAGCGCCTCCACAGGTGAAAGATGAGCTCTCTGCTCCCCGAGGAGTTTCGGTCTCAGACACTCACGAAGGCGGTTCTACTCCGCCCTGCACGGTCACCATGAGTCCGAAGTGACTCCAGGGAAGTGAGCTTCGGGCTTTTTGGTTTGTGGGCTCCCTTTCCAAAGGAGGCCTGGTGTTGTATGTCGTGGGTTACATACACGTTGGGCTGGTACCTGCCAGGTCAGCAGTTGGAACTCACCAGTCTTGCCATCGGAGCAAGATGAGGCTGTTGGTCCCATGCAGATGGAGAGTAGGGAAGCCCGGGGAGTGGCTGAGCTCTGCTCTGCAGGGTCGCCCTAAGTCCGAAATGACACGGTGGGGCTGGCATAGTTTTCCGCCCCGCATAATGCTCCTGCCTCCCACCTAGTTGTTGGGTCTTGAGGAGAGTCCCTCAAACGGAGCCTCACTGGTTGCAGACATAAAGAGCCCTGGTAGGAGACAGCTTGGACCTTTTATCAGGTATCCCTTGTGGCAACCAGGGTCCTTTGTGTACGGAGCTATAGATCTCTTTGTACCAAGACAGTGCCTTCGCTGGAGAAGAGAACTAAAGTGAGTTTGACGTGAATCTCTGTGTCTTGAGGCTCATCTGTGTCCAAAACTATGGTTTTCCACTTAGATTTTCCTCCGAGAGCTGATTTCAAATGCGTCCGATGCATTAGATAAGATTAGGCTCATATCCTTGACTGATGAAAATGCTCTGTCTGGAAATGAAGAACTAACAGTCAAAATCAAGGTGAGCTTTAAAACTTTTTCCTTTTTTTAAAATTAAGTTAAAGGACTCCTTAGAGATAGGGAATTCAGCTAGGTGATGTTACAGTTACAACTCTGAGACATCAGGAGTCTGGCTACTGGACTGCGGGCCCAATCCACACTGGTTCCTGTTTTGTTCCAGTAAAGTTTTATTGGAACAGAGCCATGCCCATCTGTTTATGGGTTACTATGGGTTATGTTGCAGGAGCCCTGGTGTGCTAATGGGTTACAGCACTGGGCTGCAAGTTATAGTGTTAGTTGTTCAAAACCATCAGCTTATCATGGGAAAAAACCAAGGCTTTCTACTCCTGTACAGACCTAGTCTCAACAACCCCACAGGCACACTTCCACTCAGCACTCTCCGGTTGCCGTGCGTTGGAGTGAGCCCAATGGCAGTGAGTGTGGCTTGAGTGTTTCAGATGGTTGCTCTTGTGCTGGCATAGCAGGGTTCCATCGTACCCGAGAGTCCACAAAGCCTAAAATAGTCACAAGCTGGCCCTTGACAGAAAGCGTTTGCCAACTCCTGGCTGAAAGCGTCAACCTAAGGCTGCCCCATGGCCTTTGCTCCTTGTCCTCCTCGCAATAGGAGCAGGCAGATGGGGCAGCTGCCATCTGGAGTGTAGCTGGTTGCCATGGTACGGAGAGGGTCTCACACCGCTTAAAGGCTCCAGCCTGGAAACAGCACTGATGACTCCCACTTGTGGCTCATTGGCCAGAACTAGTCACATGGCCTCACCCAAGTCTAGCTGGCTCATGAACAGTCCCAGTGTTTGTAGCAGTCCTTCAAGCGTGGGATTCCTTCGCTTTCTATCAGAGAAATGAGCAAAGCGTAACTTTGTGGTGTGTGTGTTTTCCCCCTCCTTTCTCTGTATTGGCAGCACTTTGTAGCAAAGTGTCAAGCCTCAGAGTGTTGGTTTTTAGATCCTTGCAAAATTTACCTGCGCAGTTCAGATGAGTCTTGTACTTAAAATGTGTGTACTTCCTGAAAGTGTCATTGGTTATTACATAGAGGAAAAGAACTCCACTTAACTTGTGCGAGAATTGCTGTAGTTCAACGCCAATAACGCCTCAGTTTCTCTCTAGCTCAGCACGCTTTTGGTGTACCATGGTAAGCCAGTGTAACGCTTGTCCTTGTCTTGATTTTAGTGTGACAAGGAGAAGAACCTGCTCCATGTCACAGACACAGGGGTGGGGATGACCAGGGAAGAGCTGGTTAAGAACCTCGGTACCATCGCCAAATCGGGGACCAGCGAGTTCTTAAACAGAATGACTGAGGTCCAAGAAGATGGCCAGTCTACTTCTGAGCTGATTGGCCAGTTTGGTGTCGGTTTCTACTCTGCCTTCCTTGTAGCAGATAAGGTTATTGTCACGTCCAAGCACAACAACGACACCCAGCACATCTGGGAATCGGACTCCAATGAATTTTCTGTCATTGCCGACCCTCGAGGAAACACTCTGGGACGGGGAACCACGATTACGTGAGTATTAACTAATTGGCATGCGGGCTTCTTTATTTGCATGAACCGTTTGGGATGTGGGTTAGAGAACAGAGGTAGTAGACTTACGAGGCTTGAAGTTCCACCATAAGCACAGTTCTTGTTCTGCCTCTTGGTTAAACATGTTAGTATTTGAATTGAGGACTCCTTTTAAGCCTGTCGCTGTTTGGATCTTTGACACAGAACCAATGCCCAGCAGATAGACATCTCTTAATACTTATCACACTAAAAATAGTGGGACTTTTTCACACACACACCTTTTTTACACATTAGTTAAATTTCCATTTCAGAGGTAACTTGCCTGACCCTGTTAAAAGTGCTTCAGTTAAAATTTTTCCCAACATGAAGGATTTTTAAAGGAAAGAAGTTTGTAGCTAGAAGGTGACATTTCCTGCCTTCATTGCCACAGATGTTCCCCAGCTTAGGTCTAATTTAGGATTTTTGCCAACTTGTTATTAACATTCACATCGTCTAAGTCTCATGGGAATTATCAGTTACTAATAGTTATGCACACTGACTGGAGTTTAGAGAACTAGAGATAAATGAGATTTCTTGGGTAGAAAAAGAGAGAAACAGTGCTCCAAAGAGTTTGGATGTTTTAGGATGGAAAAAGGACAGGGGGAGATTATCTGGCACCAGAACAGGTATGTCCAAGTAGCATGTGTGTTTGATCAGTAATTGAAGTCGATGAGGTTTGAGTACCTGTTTTGGTGTTAAGTGTTTAAGACTGCAGGGAAGGATAAATACCGTGAATGTGATTTCTGCTTTCTGGCTTCGGATTAGTGAGAGACACTGAAATAATATCAGACTGACAGTTGCCAGAGAAGAAGCTAAGGGACAGTTTCCTTCAGGATAGGTTAGGTTGAACAAGCAAGAATTACGTACGGCAAGAACAAGTGTTTGAAATTCCAGGGGTTAAGGGAGGAACTGAAAGTCCTTTGTGGCCAGAGGGAAAAAGAAGCAAATGTAGGGAGTAAGGGTTTGCTGGGATCAAGAACTTGGCCCATCTAGGTGACCTCATCTTACTGAAATCAGTAACAGAAGGATGCTTTGGGCCAGCTCAGTGTCCACTTCCCCCTTCTCTTCTCACCTCTGAAATAGCTGCTGCTTGCATGCCTCGCAGAGCAGCTGCGAGGATTGACAGAAACAACAGGAAGTGCTCAGCATCCAGTACTGGACTTCCCCTCCGACACCAGCGGTGTTCTACATTGTGTCCTTAAAGGTGGTCCAGCTGCTTGTGCTCTGCTGCCTCACCTGCTAGTGACCAGTGTAACTGAATCTGTTCAAGGCAAGAGATGAGTGTATCTGCCTGTCGCAGGGGCTCCACTCTCCTCCCAGCCCTTTACAGTTGAGCTCCTGGAGAAAGCATGCACTTTGCTGCTACTTTTATTTCTGGTCATGCCTTGTCCTGACTTTAAATGGTCAGCTTAAAAGATGAAAATATGTGGAAAAGAGTGTGATAGGTAGACCTCTGTGTACTGAATGATGTGTTTTTCAGTCTTTCTGTATTCAGTATTTGCTGGAGGCGTTAACAAGTGAGCAGCAGGGGCCTGAGCCCCGGTGGCGTGGTGGTTGTGCACAGAACTGCGGCCCCCAGGCTTGGCGGTTCAAATCCAGCAGCAGCTCTCCAGGAGCAAGCCTGGGCCTCCTGCTCCCACCAGGGGGCAGTGATGCCCACACACACACACACACACAAAAGTAACAAGTGAGCACCAGGATACCCACCTTCCAAGCACAGGAGACTGAGATTTGGTTCTCAGCCAGGGTGCTTCTTGCACAGCCACTGCCCGTCTGTCACTGGAGGTTTGTGTGTTGCTGTGGTGCTGAACAGCTGTCAACAGAGACTAAGAGGGAAGACCTGGCGATCCACTTGTGCAAATCAGCTGGTGGAACCTTATGGGTCACAGCAACCCTAACTCTAGAAGGCTCAGGACTGGGCAGCAGTTCATGACATGGTCCTGCGTAGGGCTGGGAGCTCCAGGAAACTCACACAACTGCTCACCCATTGAAAAGTCTCCTCCAGTGCCTACCCGCTGTGACCTCACTGAGCTTTTTTACCTTCAAAACCACCAGCCACTCCTCTGGGAGAAAGATGAGATTTTCTGCTCCATTAAAGTCTGGGAAACCCACAGGGGCACTTCTTCCCCCCTCTATAGGGCCACTGTGAGTCACAAAGGACTTGATCGTAATGAGGATTTTTTGGTTGTTTTTTAGCTCAGAAACTGACACTCCCTAAGCTACCCTTTAGCCCTTGTTTTCTTGTCTTCCACCAGCGAGTTTGCCTTAGGTCTGATCTCTTTGTTGTCATATAGTAGCAAACTTGGTCAGGCGTGGTCTCTGTCCTTTCACAGTTCTTGCTCATGTGGCGTGGATGTCGCCATAGATAATTCACAAGCAGATGGGGAAGACTGTGTCTCAGTAAAACAACTGACGGGTTCTGTAAGAAGTCTTGTTGGCCCCTTGTTTAGATTTGACTTTGTGAATTCCATGGTCCTATATCTTAACTACCTCTCTACCAAGATTTCTAAGCAGCAGTTTAATCTTTGTGTCTACACCTACATCTACTCTGGACTCTATGATCCTGACCCATATCCTGGCTATATGTGGGCATGTGGAAGGATCAGGAGAAACCCAGGGTTGCCACAGTCCCCATAGTTACTGGGAGCCCAATATCAGGTAGCTATGTTTGAAAGCATTAAAGTGTGTGTGACTGTGTGTGTGTGTGTGTGTGTGAGTGTGAGTGAGAGAGATTATTTTTTCAGCTGAGTGGGAGAAAGCTTTACAAAAGGGAAGAGAAGAAGAATGCTACATTTATCAGTGTTTTTGAAACCATCGTTGTTCAATAGAATGTTCTGTGAAAGGTGGAAATGTTATTTATCTGCTGTGTGATACAGTTGCTGCACGGCACATTGGAATGTTGAGTACTTTAAATGTGCCAGTATGTATATTGAATTGGATTTATGTTAATTCACTTAAATGGAAAAAGTCACCTCTAACTGGTGGCTAGCCTTTGGATAGTGCAGGTATAAACTATAATTTGGACTAATTTTCAGATTTTACATTCAACAATTTATATACATTTTGTCTCAACTCATCCATTTAAACCCCCTTGGCTTACCCTACCTGCTCGCGCTTTTCTGTTTCTGTTCCTCATCCTCCTCACTCTGTACTTGGTACTTGGGCAAATACTGCCCTTTGTTTGTTTGCTTTTTGTTTGTTTGTTTTTTTTTTTTTTGAATCACTGCCTTCTGGTGGTCGTGGGAGCTACCCAGCCTTGCTCTCAGAGAACTGCTGCTGGATTTGAACTGCCAAGCCAATGGGCTGCAGTTCCACATTCAACCACTACACCACCAGGGCTCAGCCCAAATACTGCCCTTTTGATCTTAAATAGTTGATTACTAAGTTCTAGATCTAAAAGGTAGCTAAGGGCCTCAACCTGTGGGTTCCACCAATCTGACTATTAAGCCATTTCTCCTATAGAATTTTGAGTTCTATTCCACAGTTTTCTTCCATTTATTCAGGACCTTTTAAAATTCATGGATGGTAGTAGTAGTGGGACACCAACTAGCTTTGCCGGTCTTAAAGTGATGGAGAGTTAGTCTGCATTATTCATTAGAATCAGACTAATTGTTTCCATGTGTCTTCCAGTTTCATTGTTCATCTTGCCTCTGGATGCTGAGAGACCAGTATTAGAAACTTAGCTCTCTGGATATTTTTAAGGAGAACATTTTTATTAATTAAAATAGACCTACAATAATTATTATTTGACTTGTGTGCCCCCTTATAGTAAAAGCTATAATTTCATTTGTCTCCATTGCTTTCTCACTTTGAGCTATCTTCAGATATCAGCTTCTTAATTGAAAAGCTCCAACATATTCTGATGGTGGAGAACCTTTTCTGTTTGGAACTAAGGACATTCTACCCGAGGAAATGCAAGAAAGATTCGTTCCTTTTTGCCTACCCATATTTGTTGTGTTGAGTTCAAAAATTCTTACTGGTACTGATGAAAGAGTTCTTAACTTCAATAGTGGAGAATAACTTAGAGTATGTGTTGCTGGGGAATTAAGTAGATTTGTAATCAAATCTTCTAAACTGTGGGTATTCCTCTTTCAATGTATTGCTTTCTTTACAGCCTTGTTCTCAAAGAAGAAGCATCTGATTACCTTGAATTGGATACAATTAAAAATCTCGTCAGAAAGTATTCACAGTTCATAAACTTTCCTATTTATGTATGGAGCAGCAAGGTAAGTCTGTATTGATAATTAGATGTGCTACTCTGGCACGTGCCTAAGGAACAATTGCAACATCTGTTTTCATCGAAGAGCCTTGATAGTGCAGTGATGATTAAAGCCCTCTGCTGCTAAGGCCAAGGTTGGGGATTGGAATCCAGCAGCTGCAGTCTGCCTCTGCCCAGAGCCACAACTTTAGAAACCCCATGGAACAGTGCCACTTACTGAAGGTTAAATGGAGTCCACTGAGGATATTCTTGAGTTGTTTTAAGGGGAGAGTTGTAATTGTATTTCTTTTTTGTTTTTTTTTGGGGGGGGGGGGTGGGCGCATCACTGTCCTCTGGTGGGAGTAGGAAGCCCAGCCTTGCTCCTGGAGAGCTGATGCTAGATTTGAACCTCCAACCCAGTGCGCTGCAGTCCCACACACAACCACTACGCCACCAGGGCTCAACTGTATTTCATTAAACAAGTGAGTTTAATTGTACTTTTACCTTTGACGTCAACAGACTGAAACTGTGGAGGAGCCTATGGATGAAGAAGAATCAGCCAAAGAGGAAAAGGAAGAATCTGATGATGAAGCTGCTGTAGAAGAAGAAGAAGAAGAAAAGAAACCTAAAACGAAAAAAGTGAGTCTAGCTGGTAACATACACATGATCTGGGTTGTACTATGCTTCCATCCTTTAAAGTATAAAGGCCTACTTTGGCAAATTATGGCCATTTTCATGGTAAATAGAAGTCTTGCATGTGAAGAGAAGCACTTCACTTTCACTTTTTGACCCAGTTGGCAGTGACTGGATTAGACTGCAGCATCTAGGTACTCCACGTATATCTCCGAAATGTACTGGTTACAGCTGGTATTGCTCTTAGTGAAAGGGAATGAGACTGACCAAAGACTGCTCATTTCAGGTTGAAAAAACTGTCTGGGATTGGGAACTTATGAATGATATCAAACCAATATGGCAGAGACCCTCAAAAGAAGTAGAAGAGGATGAATACAAAGCTTTCTACAAGTCATTTTCAAAGGTAAATATTCTAAACACTAGGGTTGTTTTCAATGAGTAGACAAATTTGCCCTGCTGGTGAAAGTGGACGGTAGCCAAAAAGTATGAGATGGTACATCCCAGATCGCTTTTCACAATGAGAGATCCAGTAGATCAACTACCACTACTTGTTAGTCTCTGACTATGGATGAAACAGTTGAATTCAAAAAATTCTTATGTTATTAACTTACTCAGACTTACATTTGTATATAGTAATATATTTAGGTGGTAGAGTCTCTGTGTTATGAAACTCTTTTAAGAACTTTGACGTCTCTCTCCATAGTGATAGCCTTGAAGAGTAATGGGTTGCCAGGGCACATTATTATACAGTGATTGAATTACTATGTTCAGCATTGTTTCCGAATTACAATGGCTAAGAAATCAATAGGCATTGGGCTGCTAACCAAAGGCCAGTGGTTCCCACCACCAGCCGCTCTTCTGGAGAAGGCTGAGGCTTTCCACTCCCATAAATATGTGATCGTCTCAGAAACCCTCCGGAGGGCAGCTCTGATGGGGAGCAACTCACAGTGGTAAGGAGAGTGGTGGTTCCCTTATTAGGGTCCCTCTGATGATTTTAGAATCAATGCTAATAATGTGTTGATGGAACAATAATTTTGGGGTTTTTGGGGGGGAGTTTTCTATGTTTGAAATGAACTTAGGAGTCATTAAAGACTTGGAAGTCCACTTTAGTTTTACACTTTTCCTCCTTTTTTAGCCACTCAGACCAATACTTATATCTAAGGGACAAGTAGAATAGTTTTTATTATACCAATTTCAGTGTAGTAGGTTTTCTTCATAATCCTATGTGTGTTGTTTTTAAGTCTACATTTTTTTAAATCATTTATGGGAGGCGCTTACAGTTTTTATAACAATCCATACATGTGAGGAGTCTAGGCTTCCCCAGATTGCCAAAGGGAGTATGTGTTACAAGAAAGGCTGGAGAACCGCCTAGCTGTTTGATTTTCACCACAAAAGTCATAAAACATGACATCGTGTTTCGGAATGGCTTTTAATTTGATCTTTAATGGGCTTGTTTACAACATCAAACACTTCTTTTGGGAAGTTAGACCTAAGGATAATTACCAAGTTTCCTTGCCACTTTTCTTTTACTGATCCTTTCAAAAACTAACATGGGTTAAGGTTATTTCATGTTAATATTTTCCTGGATGTAACCTTGTATAAAATAAAATATGTTAATGGTTTTAGCATGGCTAGATAAAATACAATGTCTTACGCATTTTTACTCTTGTGTCCCTTCTGGTATGTTACCTTTGTGTGCCTGCATTATGTTGGCATCCACCTTTTGATTTTGGTTCTGCTTCTGTGCTTCCATTCCAATGAGGTCTTGAGTTCTGGCATTTATAAATAAATTTGAATTCATCTAGAAATAGGAGTCACATCGCCATTGAAGTTTTTCTACAGTTCACCATTTTAAGTTACATGGGTGAAACTGGCTCTAATGTTTTAACTAATTGAACCCGAAATATTCCTAATGTTTGAGCATATAGCCAACATAAAAAGAACAAGATAAGATCTCTGCCATCAAGTCAGTTCTGACTTGCCGACAGATTCAATTTTGGGCTCTCTGTCTTCACCCTCCGCTATGCTTTGGCTCAGCAGCACCACTCAGCTCAAACCCGGTGCGGTTCACATGCCATGTGTGGGCACGGTCTTGGCTACTGCAAGTGTAAGGAGTTTTTATCTCTCTGCTTTACAGCTGTTTGCATAGTTCTGTGTACTCGCTGTTGGGACCCTTGGTGGTGTAGTAGGTTACAAGTTGGGCTGCTAACTGCAAGGTCAGCCGTTCAAAACTGCCTGTCTTATGAGAGAAAGATGTTTTCTGCTCCCATAAAGATTGACAGCCACGGGGCCACTTCTCTGTTCTGGAGGCTCAGGTTGACCCTATGGCCGTGAGTTTGGTTTGTATCCACTGCTCTGAGGAGTCTTGCTGGAGCTAGGGGCCAGCTAGACAGGGGGCTGCTTACAGTAAGGTCACAGTTCAAACCCACCAGGCACGCCACAAGAAAAAGATGAAGATGACATCTCAGACCCTCTAGGTTGAAGTTTTGATGTTTTGAAATATGAAAGAAATCTGTTGCAGTACTTTAATAGCAGTGCACAAGTCATTTGTATATTGCATATTAGAGGAAAGAACCCTCCTATCGGTACTGTTTGGTCTTTAAGCAGGGTGATGATTTGTCCTATTTACTTAAACACAAATAAAATCTAGACCCATAATCTGTCCGCCTTGCTAAGGATGGACTACTATTATTAACCGTCATTATCCAAACAACGATCTAACCTTTTGGTTTCTTCAGGTTGTGGTACCCCCCCCCACCCCACTTTTTTTGGGGGGGAGGGGGTGAGAGCTTTTCATATAAGTGCTAGAATGCATATACCTACCTCTGAATATAAGTTTAGCCTTTGCAGCTTTTTCCTATGCTTTCTGAATAACAAATATGCCCTTTTCCCCTAGGAAAGTGATGACCCAATGGCCTATATCCACTTCACAGCTGAAGGAGAAGTTACCTTCAAATCAATTCTGTTCGTGCCCACTTCTGCTCCACGGGGTCTATTTGATGAGTATGGATCCAAGAAAAGTGACTACATTAAGGTGACTTTTCCGGTTGTGTCAACTGAGTTTGAAGTTTGCAAGGTCTCGTGTTCCACAGAGTGACCTTTCCCTCTCCTTTCAGCTGTATGTGCGCCGAGTGTTCATCACAGACGACTTCCATGACATGATGCCCAAGTACCTTAACTTTGTCAAGGGTGTTGTAAGTATCAGAAGCCTGCCTGTGGATCGTTGGACGTGGGTTTCCAGGTGTTCTTATTGCTCACTGACCTTCCTGTTGCTCTCTGAAGGTGGACTCTGATGACCTCCCATTGAATGTTTCCCGGGAGACCCTTCAGCAGCATAAGTTGCTTAAAGTAAGTGCCTTGGGAAAGGAGTGGCCACTGTGTTTCTGACTGGGGTTGAGAGGGCACGCCCAGCTAAGGACCAGATTGTCTGCGCCTGCTTGTTCAGATGAGAAACTTGATTTCACTCAGAGATTCTCAGACACTGAGAAACTGCTTCTTGTCTCCCACCCCCCATACATTATTATACAAATTATTTTCAAACAGAAGAGTTGAAAAAACTGTATGGTAAACACTGTCTGTGTCTGTGGTTCCTGACTAACATTTTGCCAGGTTGCTTTCTCACCTAGCCATCCATTTTTCAAACTTTTTTTCTTCTTTAAAATATTTTTTTCCGCTGAGCCCCGGTGGCGTAGTGGTTGTGCGCGGGACTGCGGCCCACTGGGATGGAGGTCCGATTCCGGCTCCCAGGAGCAAAGACTGGGCCTCCTACTCCCACCAACAGGGCAGTGATGCCTAAAAATAAATAAAATAAAATATTTTTTTCCAGACTCCATAATGAGAAGACATTAGTATTTAAATTTAAAAACTGTTGAAAATAGTTAGATTCTAGAGAAAGATTATCGAAAAGTATCAACCACAAATCATCTTATGACTGGCAATTTAGTTTGGGGTCATCGCAACATAGGCTCTGGGTGGCACAAATGGTTAAGTGTTCAACCCAGAGCTCAGTGATGGTGACTCGGACCCACCAGAACCCCCACCCCCAGGATCCTGCCTGTACCCCTGGGTAGCCGTGGACTACAATGGGCTGAAGGCAGTGGAGTTTGTGCCACCGTTGCCTTGCTCTAGAAGCAGAACAGCAACACCCTTCTGTCTCTACCCTGGGTTCTACCCTTTCTACCCTGGTAGGTCCTTAATGTAGATTTGCAAATATACTTGAGCCCTTCTCTCTCTCTCTCTCTCATGTCTTTAGGTAATTAGAAAGAAACTTGTCCGTAAAACTCTGGATATGATCAAGAAGATTGCTGATGAGAAATACAATGATACTTTCTGGAAGGAATTTGGCACCAACATCAAGCTGGGTGTGATTGAAGACCACTCCAATCGAACACGACTTGCCAAGCTTCTTCGGTTCCAGTCTTCTCACCACGAAACCGACATTACGAGTCTAGACCAGTATGTGGAAAGAATGAAGGAGAAGCAAGACAAGATCTACTTTATGGCTGGGTCCAGCCGCAAAGAGGTGAGCCACTCACGTGCCAGGGCTCCCGAGCCTGGAGCCTGAGATTGACAGGCAACCCTTACAAAGGAGAAGCAGAGTGGCTCCTTGTGGCAGGAGCTCCTCCGAGCCTGGGCCAGTCACGAATAGGACAGTCACTTCGTGTCTCTGCAGTCCCAATTAACAATTCATCTGGAGAATGGGTGGTTGATAGGACACTTCTCAGATGAAGTCTTCCAAAAGTAGGCTGGAAAAACTGGCTGCTTTCCTTCGTTTTGTAGGCCGAATCCTCTCCATTCGTCGAACGACTTCTGAAAAAAGGCTATGAAGTGATTTATCTCACGGAACCCGTGGATGAGTACTGCATTCAGGCCCTCCCCGAGTTTGATGGAAAGAGATTCCAGAATGTCGCCAAGGAGGGAATCAAATTTGATGAAAGTGAAAAGACTAAGGAGACTCGGGAAGCAGTTGAGAAAGAATTTGAGCCTCTGCTGACCTGGATGAAAGACAAAGCCCTCAAGGACAAGGTATGCTAGAATTAACGAGTTGAACATGCTCACACCTACCTCTGTTGTGTTTGGTTTTGCCAACCCAGTAAACTTTGTTCCTCGATCATGGAACATTATGTAACTGTTGACAGTGTCTTTTAAAAAAATACTAACTCCCTGGGTAAACTATTGAGAGAAGAACCTTAAAATGTGTGAATAGGAAAGCATTACGAGGATAGTATTAGTGGTTATTTTATATTTGGGGAGTCTAGCTTTGAGAAGTGAGTATTTTCTATAGTTTTATGTGATTTTTTTGAAGTTAATTTTGAGTTCGAATATAGGTAATCTTACTTCTGAATGAAAAGTTCAGTTAGTGTACAAAGTGATGGATCCTAAAAAGTTGACATAAAATGACTAAGTAAGTGGCCCTAATGTGCCTTTGACATTGGGTTTCTTTTGTCTTAAGATCGAAAAGGCTGTGGTGTCTCAGCGCCTGACAGAGTCTCCGTGTGCTCTTGTGGCCAGCCAGTACGGCTGGTCCGGCAACATGGAGAGGATCATGAAGGCCCAAGCCTACCAGACGGGCAAGGACATCTCGACCAAGTAAGCATCCTTGGGAAGACCCCTGTCGGACTAGCCTTCCCAGAGGACATCATGCCAGTCTCCACACAGGAGTTTTGTGTTTGAGTGTTGGCCATTGTCTAATGTATTGAGGCACAGACAACAAATTGGCAAAGGAATTCTTGCTGCATTGAAAGAAAAGATCGTGGGCTCTTAATGTACTGTTTTTGTAGTATTTTATCTTCAGACAAATTTTACAACTGTGTTATGCATCCTGTCTTGATTTTTGCATGGGGTCTTGTCTCTCTCTGAACTTTGTTTTAGTAAGGTTACCTGTCTCCGATGGATGAGATTCTTTATGACATTTCTCATAAAGTGTAAAAGGCCAGCATTTTGAACTCAAGGACTGGTGGTAAAAAGGGGTCACTCCTGCTCTCTGTTTTCATGGCCTTATAGTCTATTGTCTTGAGCAGCCTTGGAGTTGACTTACTCCGCCCTGTATGCACTCTTTCTCTAGGAATATTCCCAGTCTTCTTTGTTATCTGCAAATACTTTTTTTAAAAAATTTTTTTAGGCATCACTGCCCTCTGGTGGTGGGAGTAGGAGGCCCAGCCTTTGCTCCTGGGAGCTGGAATTGAACCTCCATCCCATTGGGCCGCAGTCCCGCGCACAACCACTATGCCACCGGGGCTCAGCCACCTGCAAATACTTTTTATTCTATGGTCTAGGTTAAAAATTCTTCTTACAACCCATTCTCAGAAATAAAATGTCTTGATTCTGAAACTATTCAAAATATTATACACATATATTCATCTTAGACCTCCATTGCTGTCGTGTGGTATCCGGGTACTAAATGTTAATTTCCATAGCAGATTGAATATCCTATTGTGTCCACACCCTGGTGGTTAAAGTGGAGATAACTTAGCATTCAGACTCATTGCGACAGCAAAGCAAGTCAGTCCTAGCATCCCTCAAATTGTGCAGGTAGTGCTGTCTGTCCACCATTGAAGAAAGATGAGGTGCTCTGCTCACATAAAGACTACCAGTTGAGGCCCACTGGGTTGGAGGTTCAATTCCAGCTCCCAGGAGCAAAGACTGGGCCTCCTACTCCCACCACCTGAGGGCAGTGATGCCTTAAAAAAAAAAAAATACCAGTGACAGAACTGACCTCCTGCCAGTGGATTTAGGTTTTTGATGTGTAGATAAGGACAGGAAACCTGGTGGCACAGTGGGTAAGCGCTTGCTGCTAACCACAAGGTCAGCGGTTTGAACCCACCAGCCGCTCTACAGGAGGTGTGGCAGCCTGCTTGCAGAGAGGCTACGAAACCCTTGGAGGCAGTTGTACTCTGTTCTAAAGGGTGCTGTGAGTTGAAATTTCACCCACCAGTCCTGGGTAGAGGGACATACAGACAAATGGGCTATCCCACAGGAGTTCGAACAGACAGATGTGCTCTCCCATGGGAGTTGGAGTTTGCCATAGAAGGCAAACGCTGTGCTCACGCAGCAGTGTCGGGGATGGCGGGGCGCACGCAGCCAAGCTCGGGGATCACTGCATGGGCTATGGTGTGTCCTGGAAGACCACCTTGGAGCAGCCCTCCAAGACGTCCAGAGACTTTTCAGACCTCAGGGTGAGCAACAGCTACAACCAAAACAGAAGCCAGGAGGGACACGTGAGACGTCGAACCATCCCCTCAACAAAGGCACTTAGAGGTGGCACTGAATGACATACTGCCCTTTGGTGCATTTTTTCATCTCCCCTTAAGAGGGGAAAGTGCCAGCTTTAGCAACCAATAAATGGCCCTTTTTCCCCCTCGAGTTATTCTCTGCATAATATTCTTTTTTTGGGGGGGTGGGGGAGCCGCATCACTGCTCTCCGGCGGTGGGAGTAGGAGGCCCAGCCCCACTGCTGGAATTGAACCTCTGTCCCAGTGGGCCGCAGTCCCGCGCACAACCACTACGCCACCGGGGCTCAGCCCTCTGCATAATATTCTATTACAAAAGGTTTGTAATGGAAAAGACAAATGCCTAGACCTTTAGAACATGCATGTTTTGTGAATGGTCTTTTTTCCTCTCTTCACAGTTATTATGCCAGTCAGAAGAAAACATTGGAAATAAACCCCAGACACCCACTGATCCGAACCCTGCTCCAGCGGGTGCAGGTGAGTGCTGCCAGGCCACCCTCCTTTTTATACGGGTATCTTTGGAACGGGTTTTTTGTGATCGCTGAGTGTGGCTTCTCCCCCTGCAGGAAGATGAAAGTGACCAGACGGTGTCAGACCTTGCTGTGGTTTTGTTTGAAACGGCTACCCTCCGGTCGGGGTATCTCCTGCCAGACACTAAAGCCTATGGCGAGAGGATAGAAAGAATGCTTCGCCTGAGTCTCAACATCGACCCCGAGGCAAAGGTTAGTGCCCTTGGCGCCCTTCACTTCGGTGATGTTTTCTTTCTTTGTTCTAAAGCCCCACGAAATGTGGCTAATTTCTACTTTTGGAAGTAATTTTATTAATGCTTAAACCCCCACAGGTCCAAGCACTAAGCTACAAACTAATATGCGAGTCTGCTTTCTTGTTCTTTTTGTAAATTGAGTCTGTAAATTAAATCTTCCAAAAGGCCTGTTCTGCCATTCCCAAGTTAATTAGGTTCTTAAACATTTAAATCACAGGTTCCCAAAATTTGCTTGGCGTACCACCCCTTTTCAGAAAAAAAATTTTCTTGCTCAGTGACCACCACCACCACCACCCCAACTCAGCGATGAAAAACTTTTCTACAGTAGTCCATAATCCAGGGCAAAGTATAAGAATCTGTTTTTGCAGCCCCCTGGATTGTTGGAGCAAGCACACACCCTTCGGTGGGGTGGGGGCAGAGCAGTCACACCCATGTTAGGAATCCCTGATGGAAAGGCGTTGTGGAAATAGACTCAGGGGCTGTGAGCTGATGATTGTTTCATGGGTTTTGTCCACAAGGTGGAGGAAGAACCTGAAGAAGAGCCTGAAGACGCAACAGATGACACAACGGAAGACGCGGAGCCGGACGACGACGAAGAAACAGACGAAGATGAACAAGAAACAGTCAAGGTATAGCCGTTCTGCTTTATTCCCACTTGCCAAACACTGCCAGCAACTCCTAGTGTCTGATTTCTCTGTAGCCCACGATGTTTCTGTTTTATTCCTTACATCTGCTGTTTACTTGTTCATTTTCAAGGGTCATTGATCTTGTTGGGTCCTATGTTCTTTGGCAGTTAACATGGCAACATTCTGGGATACCCAGAAATCAGCTGGGCCCCTTTGAATTGCGGTTTTCCTGTGAGAACCCTCTGGAAGTGATGCTTTCTGTGCTCGGCCTGTGATACCTTCTGCCTGGTCTTTGTTTCCACAGCTCTCTACAGCTGAAAGAGATGAATTGTAAACAAGACTCTTCACCGCTGGGATTCTGAGTGGAGAGAGAATGTGAAGTTTAAGTCATTGCGTTTGGGAGAGACTTGTTTTGGATGCTCCCCCCGCCCCCTTCTCCCCTGCACTGTAAACTGTTGGGATTATGGGTCACAGGAAGAAGTGGGTTTTTTTAGTTAAATTTTTTTTAACATTCCTCATGAATGTAAATTTGTACTATTTAACTGACTATTCTTGGTGTAAAATCTTGTCATGTGTATAAAAAATAAAAACGTTCCCAAATACCCAGTGCCTCGCCTGTGATGCACACCCCGTTGTGAGTGGGCCAGTGGACACCGTCAGTGCGAACAGCTAGGTTGGTGGTTTCAATCCTCCTGTATCAGCTTTTTGTTGTGACTTTTTTTTTTTTTTTTTTTTGGTGTTGGGAGTGGGAGGAGGAGGCCCAGCCTTGCTGCTGGATTTGAATCTCCAACCCAGTGAGCCGCAGTCCTGCGCACAACCACTACGCCACCGGGGCTCAGCCCTTGTTGTGACATTATAGTAGCATTTTTCTCCATCAGACATACTTAAAATCGGAAAAGGCACAGAAGAGGCAGCTTTGCTCAGAAAATTCCAAATAGTACATACAGATATCCTAGATGCTCATGTAGAAGCCGAGTTTTGCAGCACATTCTTAATGCAGTTTTTGTGGTAAAATCAGTCTATACTCAGATACTTGTCTGATACTCGGTTCGGCTTGTGTGTAGGTACTGACCCTCTGGAGAGTGATAGAACTTCTCATCTGGCCTGACAGGCTGCTCAGGTGGCAAATTTGGGCGGGGAGCGAGGCAAACTCCTGAAGACTGCCGACAGTCTGTAAATCCTGTAACTTCAGGCTAATGAGAAGACCCTCAGGCAAGCCCAATTGGAGAACCTCACCAGTGTCAGCAAGGCAGTAAAAATGGCGGGGGGGGGGGGGGGGGGGGGGGGGGGGGGGGGGGGGGGGGGTGCAGCAGAGCAGAGCTAGATGTGCCAGGTATGGAGGGGTAGGTGGGAGTAAGACCAATAATGACTAGGTTTTAACAAATATCTCCTAATAAGGTTAGCAGGCACAGAAACAAACCAGATAAAAGCACCTGGCAACTTCAATTTTTCTGTAAAGCTCAAAAGATTTTCCATAATTCTTCCAGCCAAAGATCAAGGCAGATTTGAGTGGAGATACCCATTGTACCGTTGCTTTTGATACACCCTGTTTATCTCTAAATTTGGTTAGTCAGCCAGCCATTCCCTTGAGAGACAGGCTGACTGCTTCAGGAGTGCGAGCCTTGGAAACCCTGTGCCAGGGTCAATGAATTGAAATTGACTTGAAGACGGGTTGCTCCTGGCTTTGGTTCATCTCAAGTCATTCCATTTTTATTTTAAACTGCAGGCGAGGGGTGCGTATTCAAAGAGATCTTAAATTTTATGTACTAGGACGTTTGGTTAGTGCAGTGGTTCTCAACCTTCCTAATGCTGCAACCCTTTATTTTCATTGCTACTTCATAACCGTTGGCATAATTTTTGCCACTGTGAGGAATCATCGGGCGACCCCTGTGAAAGGCTCGTTCCACCCCAGTGGAGAACCACTGGGTTAGAGATTTCAGTGTTCCTGATCATCCAGAACATGTCCTTTGGTTTTCCAGCATTTCTGCTCATTGTAGGCTCTAGGGTCAGTGTGCAGTAATCTCTAGGAAATTACTAGCTTCTATACTCAAATGCAATTTTAGAGGAAAGTTGCATATTTCATCATTGCTACACTTGACTGGTTCGTCTCCTCCCTGTGATCCCTCTGTAAGGGGATGTCTCTTCATCTACCAATGGGCTTTGGGTCCCTCATCTGTATTCACCCTCATTTCTGTGAAGATTTTTAGTTCTTTGATGCCTGACACCGGATCTCTTTGACACCTCGTGGTCACACAGGCTGGTGTGCTTCTTCCATGTGGGCTTGGTCGCTTGTTTATTTTTAAGCCTTTAAGACCCCAGACGCTACATCTTTTGATGTATCAAAAGAGCATCAGCTCTCTTCATCACATTTGCTTACGCACACATTTGTCCTCAGTGATCTGGTCAGGATGGTGAGCATCATGGAATGCCAATTTAATAGCATCCTATTTTAAAAGAGCTCTAACAAGTTAGAAGGGGCTCCGGTGACATATTGGTTACATGTTGGACTGCTAGCCATAAGGTCAGCAGTTTGAAACCACCAGCTCCTCTGTGGGAGAAAGAAGGCTTTCTACTATAAAAA
Source organism: Nesogale talazaci (assembly GCA_004026705.1). Lineage (NCBI taxonomy): Eukaryota > Metazoa > Chordata > Mammalia > Afrosoricida > Tenrecidae > Nesogale > Nesogale talazaci. The sequence goes on along the minus strand of PVJH01011746.1, from coordinate 12,831 downwards.
GCTAATTTTAGAAGTGGGTAGTTCTACTATGTTTTAGAGGACCGCTATGAGTTAGAAGTGACCCCGTGGCTGTGATTTTTTGTTGTTGTTGTTTGTACTATCAAGCTAGAATGTTGTAGTACTTGTTTGTTTCTCCAAGGTTGCATTCTGAGGTGGAGTCGAGTGTACAGTGTTTATGAAAGAATGCCCTTGGGGCCAATGCCCGTATAAGGAAGAGAATGGGACTGAACGGAGTGAGGTAAGCAGGTCCAAAGGCAGGCTCGTCCACCCCATGGAAAGTTCTGGAGCCTAGATGGGGCTCATCAGACCTGCAGCTGCCCAGCAAGGTCTTTCTGTTGCCCCTGCTTCAGTCACCAGCTACGGAAGCCTAAGGAAGGCTTTGACTTGGATTGAGGCTGCTCTGAGGTGCTGTGGACTGCTCACCAGCAGGGCAGCTGTGTGAAGCTACCAGCTCTGCGCCAGAAAGAAGCGGCCTTCTGTTCCCACAAACAAAGATGGACAACCTCTGCAACCCACAAGGGCAGCTGTCCTTTGTCCTTCCAGTTGGCTGAGTCAAAATCCCGTCGAAGGCAGTGCGTTGGTGCAAGATGTGCTCAGCAGCTGCAGCAATCCCTGCAAGGCTGCTGCTGAGAGCCTGCAGCAGGGCTGGCCAGAGTCCACGGTGCTGCCCTTCTATGCCGTGTGTGTGTGTGTGTGTGTGTGTGTGTGTGTGTGTTTCACAATAGGTAAACTTCAGAGAAGGGTGGGCTGGGAAGTCTCTCAGGGAAAATCACTTAAAATCAGCACTGACTGCAATAAAGAAGTCATTTTTACTTAAGGTGGAATTTTAATTACTATTTAAAAGGGGGGGGAGGGAGCTTCATGAAGTCATTGCCTTGTAGGGGACTTGGGTTCCAATCTTCTTACTCAGGAGCCAGGCAGCTCATCCTTTGTACCTGAATGGATGGGGATTTTTTTGTTTGTTTGTTTTGGCATCACTGCTCTCTGGTGGTGGGAGTAGGAGGCCCAGCCCCACTGCTGGAATTGAACCTCCATCCCAGTGGGCCGCAGTCCCGTGCACAACCATTATGCCACCGGGGCTCAGCCCAGGGGATGTTTTCAGAATGCTCTTGCATCAACCTCAACAGTGAGGCTCCTCTCCATGTGCCCACTTTGGATTGGGGGGGAGGCCCTTTCTTCATACACAGAGTGAGTGATACCACAGCCCCTCACTCCAGAAACTGGAAGAGGGTGGGAGGCTCCTTGGCGGTATATACTCAATGCATAATAAAGTGGAAAATGTATCTTTTTTTTTGGGGGGGGGGGAGATGTGTGCTAATCACTGCCCTCTGGTGGTGGGGGTAGGAGGCCCAGCCTTTGCTCCTATGGAGCTGGAATTGAACCTCCAGCCCAGTGGGCCGGAGTCCCACACACAGCCACGATGCCACCGGGGCTCAGCCCGAAAAATGTATCCTAAAGCAAGCAGTGGACTAGAATTTGGAAATATTAAATCAGCAATGAGCAAAAAAGTCTTACCTACCAAGTCCTGTGACTTAAATTAGTTCAGAGTTTAAAAACAAGAATTGCATTACTGATTTATACTAAATCGAGACACTCCAGAAAGTCTTCCGGAAGCCCATGGGAATTCCCTCCGTTCCTCACTTAACATTCACAACTAAACTGAGAACTTCAGGACCGAGATTAGAAACACGGAGTTAGTGTCTAGGGAACCATTTCTACCTACCGATTTGAATTGGGAAACAAAAGCAAAGCACTCAAAAGTTGTCTAGGTTCTTATAACTAAACAAGAGGTTAGCTTAACTAGTACAAATTGGGGTTGAGGGGCTGAGCCCCGTTGGCATAGTGGTTGTGCGCAGGACTGCGGCCCACTGGGATGGAGGTTCAGTTCCAGCAGCAACTCCACAGGAGCAAAGGCTGGGCCTCGTACTCCCACCACCAGAGGGCAGTGATGCCCGAAAAAACGAAACAAAAAAAGTTCTCAGGAACCCATCGTTAGGCTCATTTGAAGTGGGATAACAAATTGGGATTGAGAAGAATGGCAATTCCCGAATATTTCACTGTGCTCAGGCAGCACCAGTTCATTCACTAAGAACAGAGCACGGGACTAGTGCACAGCTTAGATTCTAGGAAGATGTGTGTGAAGGTTCTATCTGATCACCAAACTTAATATGTGTGCTAGGGAAGCTAGGGTCTGTGAGGAAGAATGCAGCTTCAGGGTTAGAGGAAGGCTTACCTTTGACATGCGGATGGCACAACTTTGCTGACAGACTTGAAGGAGAGCTTACTGAGGAAGATCAAGGATTACGATTTAATGTAAAGAAAACCAAAATCCTCACGACTGAACCCATAGGGAATGTCCTGTTGAGGTTGTCACCGACTTTGTCTCACCTGGATCCAGATGCAATGCTCTGGAATCAGCAGGCGAGAGAAGAAAGAATGCATTGCACTGGGTGAATCTGCTGCACAAGACGTCTCTGTCTTTACATTGTTGGAAAGCAAGGATGGTATTTTGAGGGCGGAGGCGTGTGTGACTCAAGCCACAGTGTTTTCAATGGCCTCATTCATGGGAAAGTTGGCCACTGAACAACCCACGCTTCTCAATGACAGAGCTGGCAATGAATACTGAAAGTACCGTGGACTGCCAACAAATCTAACCAATCTGTCTTGGAAGCAGGACAGCCAGCATGCCTAGAGGTAAGCATGGCGGGACTTCCTCTCGTGATTTGAACATGTTGTTGGGGGACACAAGTCCCTGCAAAAGAACTTCATTCTTGGAAAAAACAGTGGGGAAAAACAAAGACAAGGTGGACTGACATAGTGGCTGCGACAATGGACTCACCCATAGCATGACACAAGACGAGGGAGCTTTCCCTGTCGTAGAGTGTCGCTATGAATTAGAGCCACCTCCAGGGCTCTAAAACGTCGGCTTTAGGACCAGGATCAGAGGCTAGACTGTGAGAAACAGGTGTGCAGAAGACGATGGGTGACAGTGGGGGCGCAAGCCTTGTGGGGGGCTTCCTAGGAAATAAGCCTTTGGTGAACCCCCTATCTAAAACTGAGGGATGAGAGGACTGTGGTCACTGAACACTGCTTTGGGGAGAGGATTATAGAAAATCAAAGGCATAAATCTGACCTGAACAGTTAATGCTTTGTCAGTAAATCCCTCCCCAGGATGTGGACCAAACCTGGTCTGGTTTCCAAAAATTTCTGTATTTTTGATTTGTTTTCTTCAAATTTTGTTTGTTCATATTAGAGATCCTGTGTCAATAGAGGTTGCCCTCTTGAAGCTGTGTTATATGCTTTCCCATTTTTTGGTGTATGAAGCGCAGGATTGATGACCCTATGGGGACAGCAAGTAGAATAAGGGGTTTGCGGGGAACAGTGGTGTGGACGGGAGACAATGTCAAAGAGTCCATGTATAAAAAGAATACTGGGAAATTGTGGTAGCAATTGTGTCATTACCTGACACAAGTGAAATATAGATTGATGGACGTATATGTATTTAAATCTCATAATTTAAAAAAAGTCTGCTCTGGGGCTGAGCCCCGGTGGCGTAGTGGTTGTGCGCGGGACTGCGGCCCACTGGGACGGAGGTTCAATTCCAGCAGTGGGGCTGGGCCTCCTACTCCCACCGCCGGAGAGCAGTGATGCCCCCCCCCCCAAAAAAAAAAAAAAGTCTGCTTTGACCATCATGCTCAGTTGGGATTAAAGTGACAATTGCAACTTGACAAATTCAGTAGACCCAGTAGTGGGGCTCATTTATGCTAATGAGGGAGGGCCAGCTCCCAAAAGGAGGCTGAGAATCTTGGCACAACACAAAGAAAGTCACCATTATGTAGTTTCAAAACGTTCTTAGAAGAAAGAATGAAAAGGTCATTGAAGTTTTGCCATGGACTTTTTTTATTTAATCATTTTACTGGGGGCTCGTACGTGACTTTTCACAATAGTTACATATCCTGTGCCAAGCACCTAAACATGCCTGCTTTTGTTAACGTTCTCCAAATATCCGCTTTCCCACTCGGGCCCTTGAGATCAGCTTCTCAGCCTCCCCGCTCTCTCCTTGCTCCCCCCACCCCCGGCTTCCATGAATTTTTGAAGCCATCCTCGTAGGTATTGCTATGTATATTCTCAAGAAGAAAAGTTAAGTAAAATCAAGAGGGGATGGTAATGGTCTAGGGAAACCATATGAATGGTGATGGATTCACTAGAAAAGAAGTGGTGAGACTGTCCATGCAACATAAGGAATGGAACCAAGGTGGCTGAATGACTTATAAAGCAATTGTTGAACGGAAATCCAAACTGTTATGTAACCGCCATGAGAAATGGAAAAGAAAAGAAAGAGCCCATCTTTCAATCTTACCTGAAATCCTGGCAATAGGCAGCTGGGGCATGGCAGCCAGGAGCCCTGGTGGTGGCACAGTTACAAGGTGGGCTGCTACCCGCCACGTCAGCAGTTCAAAACCACCAGCCGCTTCACAAAGAAAGACGAGGCTTTCTAATCTCATAAAGAGTCCCAGGCTGATCCCCGGTGGCGTAGTGGTTATGCGCGGGACTGCGGCCCACTGGGACGGAGGTTCAAGTCCAGCAGTGGGGCTGGGCCTCCTACTCCCACCACCAGAGAGCAGTGATGCGCCCCCCCCCCCAAAAAAAAAAAAAAAGCGTCCCGGTCTCAGACACCCACAGGAGCAGTTCCAGCCCGCCCTGTATGGCTGCCATGAGTCGGAGGGGACTTACTTGATGGCAGTGACTGAGTGGCAGCTACGAACACTGAAGCAAACGAAAGTGAAGATCACAGGAAACAACAAAACGTCCTCTTCTGCCTCAGGACCTCAAGCCCTTTCACTGCCAGCAAACTTCTCCTCCTGGTGATGGGACCACGTGGTAAGGCACCAAATGGCATGGCAGCCAGCAACACATTTGGGCCCTTGCATGAGACTGGGAATAAACTGCTGCCTTTGGTAATGCAGACCTCGTGGAAACAGCCGCCTGGAACTCCATCTTAAAACCTTGACATGTGCAGAAACCTTGCTGAATTTTACAGCTGCCTTTTCTAACAGCAGTTCCTCTAACCTTGATGCTTGATCTAACCATAAACGCCCCTGATGGAGATCTAACCTAAAGGAGATGTTCTTTTCTGGGAGGTCTGGCAGATGCAGACCATTGATGCAGACCATCAATCTATATTTCACTTGTGTCAGGTAATGACACAATTGCTACCACAATTTCCCAGCATTCTTTTTATACATGGACTCTTTGACATTGTCTCCCGTCCACACCACTGTTCCCCGCAAACCCCTTATTCTACTTGCTGTCCCCATAGGGTCATCAATCCTGCGCTTCATACACCAAAAAATGGGAAAGCATATAACACAGCTTCAAGAGGGCAACCTCTATTGACACAGCATCTCTAATATGAACAAACAAAATTTGAAGAAAACAAATCAAGATGCAGACATCATTGGCCCCAGAGGATCTTTCCTCGGGGCGGCACAGAGGCACGATGTGACAGCGCGTACCCCAAAGCTCTTAATGCACAGCATTATCAAGACATCTTAACAAGGGACCCCCACAGACACAGGTGAGAAAGTGATGAGCGGGTTACTTGAAAAGACGTGTCCTGCCATTGTCCTGTGCCCTTCCCGTAGTAAACTGGTGGGCACCTACCCGAAACCAGTCCTGTTACCGCTGATCCCAGTGAAATGGTCAGCTAAAATTCAGTGTCCACTCTGACTTCTAGGATTGTTTTGGCCAGTTATACTGTACAGCGTTTAGTGCCTGCTCCAAGCACGTGCTTTTCCTTCCCCACTCCTCTGGAGGCACAGCCACTTTCACTCTGTGAGTTTGGATGGCTTCCCAGCCTGCACGGTGTCTGTCCCTCAATAAACTGCCTTTGATCTTGCTTTAAGGCGACTCCATGGAGCTCCTCTGTGATCACTCATATCGTTGTACCAAAAAGGGCTCTGAAGATGCAGTGAAACAAAGTGTTTGTTGGCACGTTCTCTCTGGAAACTGCTGGTGGTTGTGAATTGTCGACCAGAGGATCACAGCCGAACTCCTAACCACTCTACCACCAGGGATCCCGTTGGCATGTAGGGTTTTTTTGTGTTTTGTGGGCATCACTGCCTCTGGAGGCTGTGGGCACTACCCAGTGCCGCTCCTGAGAAATGTGACATGTAGGGTTTTTAATACTTAGGGCTCCAACACTGTGATAGGTAGACTTGTTCCCAACCCGGCCAAGAGGAACATGTGGGATTAATCAGGTCACAGTTTGAAGGCAAGGAGATTAACTGGCTCTGTAAGGGCCCGCCCCTCTTTCATGCTCTCTGGTGATCAGAGTGCATGCTGCTGCAGCTCGTTCTCTGTCTCAACCTGTGAGTTACCCTACCTGTTGGGCCAGGCCAACTTGGGGATCACTTTGCTTGAGCTTGCAGTTCCTTCGAGACCTGCTTCGCCCCACTGCAGGTGGGTGCATCGCCTGAGCTTGAAGCTGGTGGATCCTGGTGCCTTTCACTGCTTGCTTTCAATATCCTGCTTTGCTAAGCTCCAGAGTTGGACTGTTGGTGACCCACCCTGCTGCCTGCTGCCCCTGGGCACTCTGCTTGCCTTGCCGAGGGAGGACTCTGCTGTCAGCTTTCTTGACCTTGGACCTGGCAGCCCATGTGAGTTGAAGGATTTCAGTATAGTAACTGTTCCATGGAAATGAGTTGAACTGAACCTTCTGAACTGCTGTGTGAACTAATTAACTGTCATATTCCTTCTCTGTATAAACCTATCCATATATATATATATAAAATCCTAAGTGTCCTGGCTTTGTTTCTTTAGAGAACCTTGCCTAACACAAACACTGATCCCAAAGATCAGTGTCTTGTAGCAATCTATTGACTGGAGAAGAAAGAAGCTTAAACATTATCTTTATGCAGAATTTTAAAAAGTGTCTTTGGGAAAAATTGCCCTGATCAGAAAGTAACTGCTTGACGGACACTGTACTCCCTCAACACAAGAACACTTGGTTCTAATAATCTGGCACTCAGATGCTCACCTTCTCAACATGATCACTGAAGACAAAGGGGGTGCCTAAGCAAATGTGATGAAAAAAGCTGATGGTGCCCAGCTATCAAAAGATATAATAGCTAGGGTCTTAAAGATAAGCAGCCATCTAGCTGAGAAACAATGCCCACATAGAAAAAGCACACCAGCCTGTGTGACCATGAGGTGTCAGTGAGATCAGGAATCAGGTATCAGAGACCCAGAGCAAAAAATAATGTGAATGGGAGGAGGGGAGGGGAGAGTGAGTGCTGAGTGGGGCCCCCCAACCAATCTCTACGCAATTGGACATTCCCTTACAGAAGGGTTGTGAGAAAACAAGCCAGTAAGGGTACAGTGTAGCATCAATGAAACATACAACTTTCCTCTGGTTCTTTAACACTTCCCCCTTACACCCCACCCGTTATCATGACTCTAATTCTACCTTACAAATCTGGTTAACTAAGAGCTGGAAACCCAAGAAATATAGGACAGATAAATTCCTCAGGATCAATATTGAGGGAAGTCATACCAGGAGGGGAAGGGGAAGGTGGGGGGAGAAAGAGGGAATCGATCAATGACCTACCTATAACCCCCTCCCATGGGGATAGACAATAGAAAAAGGGTGGGGGGTGGGGGGTGGAGACACCAGATAGTGCAAGACATGAGAAAAATAATAATTTGTAAATTATCAGGGGTTCATGAGGGAGGGAAGAAAAAACATGAGGTGCTGATACCAAGAGCTCAAGTAGGAAGAAAATATTTTGAAAACGATGACAGTAACATGTACAAATGTGCTTGAGACAATGGATGTATGAATTGTGGTGAGTTGCATGAGCCCCCAATAAAATGATTAAAAAAAAAATCAATTGCTCTGCTATTTCTGAAAACACAGTAAACAAACAAGCCGCTTTTGGGTCCATTCTGACTCAGTGACCCTGTAGCAGGCATTACTGCCTCTAGTGAGTGTCTGCGACTGCCATTCTTTGCTTAATTTTAAACAAGAGGCTTATTGAATCAGCAAGACACTTGACTTGGGCTGAGCCCTGGTGGCATAGTGGTTGTGTGCGGGACTGTGGCCCACAGGGTTGGCAGTTCAAATCCAGCAGCTCTCCAGAAGCAAGGCTGAGCTTCCTACTCCCACCAGGGCAGTGATGCCCCCCGCCCCCAAACAAACAAACAAAAAAGACACTTGACTTGAAGGGAAAACTATCTAGGTTTCATTTCTTTCCCCTTTACCCCTGCTTAAAGTCCCCTGCAGATTGCCCTACATATAGAAAAGTTATAAAATCGCCCATGGCTTTACCGTGATAAATGAACGACATTTCCTGTTGTTCAACAGTGTCGAGCAAATTAACTTATTGGAACATAAAGAGATGAAACAGCATGCGACTAATGGAGAATGGCTTTCACCACACCAGTATTTTCCCCATTCCACGGGCTATTTAGTAAAAAACAAAACAAACAAATGAGGAAACAAAATGCAGTATGCTTGGGCACATGCACCAGTACTGTATCTCACACCATGCTCCAAACTAAAACATCTTCCAAACCTTTGAAATGCACCTTTGAAAATGGGGAAGGGGAACAGAGAAAATGATACTGCAGGATGTGGTGGAATCAAACTTTGGTTTTTCTAATTGCGCATGCATTCTTGGTCCGTAGAAACAGAGTTCAGAGTTCGGGAGGAAAGGAGAGGTCTCCCTTGTATCTTCATTTCCCACTGAGTCTGTTTCATTGGTTGCCTATCAGTCAAACTGGAATCTGATCTACCACACTGACAAACCCTGTCATTCACAAAAGGTTTTCAATACTAGACTACGTGGCACATGCCACTTAACCTGAATCCCAACTCGCACCACCGAACTGACCTGCTCCACCTCCTTCACGTTAGCATGATGGTTGGTCTCGGCCTTCACCCCTCACAGGGTTCCTCGCCCGTCACGGCTGTTGCTTCACAATGGAGATTCCAGGTCCATGAGGAACGCGCACACAAGCAGCACCAGAAGTGGCAGAGGAAGGAGGTGGCCCTGGTCCAGACTGTAACGACTTTCTCCCACTGACCTTGCAGCTAGCAGCCCAGTAAGTAACCACTATCCCACCCAGAGGCTCTTAAGCTATTTCCAAACATCTTTTACCAGTAGCAGTAAGTGTTAAGGCAGTTTCTTACATTTAGGAAAATTTTATATACACAATTTCACAATAACGTGAACCTTCTAATGTTTAAACCTAACAGTTCAGTAGACACAGTACTTTCTATTATAGACTCATTTCATACCACACATATTCATGGTAGATGTCACTTTTATTATAGTTCTGATTGCCACTCGCCAGTATAATCACAGCCCACTCAGAGAAATACACTAGAATTAGGACAGAAGACATTGCCAGTACTGTCTCTCACCCCACGCTTCAAACGAAACATCTTCCAAGCCACCTTTTGAGAAGCTGGTGACAGAAACTTTGGGCGTTTTCAGATATACTGGCCAACCTCTCGTTCGTGCTCAATAAGCATGTTCTTAGCTAGTGACCACCGTTCTCTGGTGGGTACCACCATCATAGGTGCCTAAGGCAAGTAACTTGGACTTTTAATAAATTTAAGAAAATATACATGTTCCAAAATAACAAGATTATTCACAGCATCCTTGATATGGCTGCACTTTCAACTTCTATGGCTCAGCAATGTGCTGCTTCTGTTGTCTCTCTTTCAGTCCCAGAAGCTCTGTTTTAAGTTCTCCAGGTTTGGGTGGAATTTCAGGTATTGACTACAAAGAAACAAAACAGAGAACATCGATGAGGGCTTTCTTAGATCCCAGAGAAGTGTGACCTAAGACTTCCATGAAAAGTAGAGGGGGTACAAAAAAAACCAAGTCCCCTGCTCGTTCATCTTAAGTCTTGACTCGGAATATGTGGTCAACCTTCCTATCTCTGCAGCCCTGTACTGACGATGCCACCTTGGGAACGGGACCATGGGCCTCACTGGGGGGTCCGTTTACATCAAGATGAGCCTGCAGATTCAGAATAGAATTCAAAAACTCACTGACTGCCATGCAGTTGATTCGGACTCAAAGGAACCCCAATGGGGCGGGTAGAACAGCCCCGACGGGTTTCCTCCGGCTATAGCTCTTTACGGGAGGGGGTGGCCTCATCTTTCTCCCACGGAGCAGCTGGTGGTTCGAACTGCCCACGTGGCAGTAAGAAAGCGCAAGGCACCACCAGGAAATCCTGCCCAGGTGGATTTCCTAGGCTGATGGCCTCCACTTTCTCCCTGGGACTGGCTGCTGGGTTTGAACTGCCCAGATTACAGCGGGAGCAGCCCAGCAATTTGCTCACGATGCCCCAGGGTTCTTCTCTGACACGTCTACGCCTCACACAGGTTTTACTGTAATTGCAAATGGCGACAAGGCGCTTTAAGGGGACAATGGGCCAAGGCAGGCTACCGCAAAAAGGTAGCCTTCAGGATTGTTCTGAAAAGTCCTCTCTCCTCCACTCCCCCCTCCCCCCGCGCCGAGACGGAATCAAACCCCAGAAGTGGGAGAAAGGCATTGCAAGGAGTGGGAAAAGCGAGGGCTTGGAGAAGCTCAAGTGTCGCTTCCCAGTCTCAGCGATCCCTATGGGCGCGGTGGGTTGAGTTTGAGAGACAGCAGGGAGGCCGGTGCGGCGGTAGCAGAGGCGACAACGAGGTGGACGCTCCGGCCATGCAGGGCCCGGACCGTGGAGAGGAGGGCGCTCCCTGCACGGGTGCCGCCCTCGGTCCTCCATTCCCGGGAAGAGGGGAGAGGGGCGGCCCGGGCCCCTCGCGCACTCACCAGGTCGGGCCGGTAGTACCTGTGCACCGCTTGGGCGCCGGCGCACATGGCCAGGAGGCTGGCGGTGAACATTTTCAGGTACGTGGGCCAGGACACGCCCGCAGGCATGGTCGGCGGCCTGCGCGGGGCGGGAAAGGGGCAGGGTGAGCGCAAAGGTCCCCGGCCTCGGGCTGCGGGGCGCCGCGCGGGCCCCAGCTCGGGTGTGGGAAGGGCGGGAGGACAAGCCCGGGGCTCTCTCCTGCCCGGAGGTCGTACCCCCGCGTTTAAGACGAGGGTCCGAGATGCCCCTTCCGGGACCAGGTCCTGCTTCCGAGCGCTCACTGAGGTGGGGGCTGGGCCCTCCCCAGCGAACCGCGGCGCTGGCTGAGGCGGCGGAAGACTCCCCGCCTCCTGCCTTCCTTCTCCAGGAGCCGGGCTGAGGCCGCTCCCCGGTCCCCCGACACCACCACCCGCCCCAGGACCTCCCGGGAGGGGCTGTACTGCTTGGAGCACCAGCGTTCCGCTGCGGTTCGCAGGGCGGGCGGACACGGCCCCGAGGCTGCGGGGACCGCGCGGAGCGGAACGAAGAGTCCGCCCGCCGAGGTTCGCGCCGGACTGCCAAGCTGGTGCACTTCCGGCGCGGGGCCAGAGCGGAAGTGGCTGCTCGGCCTGAGCCACGGTTTACTTTTCCACTTTCCAAGTTGCAGAAACTTCCCCACTGCCAGATTCCAGAGTCTTTTTGCGGGACTCCTCTGGGAGATAACTCGCCCCGGGCTCGACTGGGTTTCTGCCTCGTTTGCCCTTCACTCCGCAAAGCACGCGTGCCCACTTCCGGCGTGGGGGCCGACGTGCACGGGGGCGGGCCGGGAGCGAGCGAGCTGGGTGGGAAGTCACACTGGAGGTGCCCGCTTATGAAGAATCGTTCTTGGCTTGAACTTGGCGGCGCCTTTCATCGAGCCACAGACCTGACAGCTACATGTGTGCTGCTAGACTAGAGGCCGTGGAAATAGAAACAAACAAAACCTCTCTGCCATCGAGTCAGTAGCGACCCTGTCCCGCATGGCAAACTAGACCTGTCCCGTTTTACGGGCGTAGAAAGTCCAAGTTCCACTGCCAGCAAGGTCGGCAGCCCAAGACCAAACACTCTATACGCATTTTAAAAATTACATGTATTTACTAAATGTCCAGAAAGCTATTCTTTAATTTTAAAAAATTGCTCAAAAAGTGTTTCGCTTAATGAATTCATTTTTACACTTACAGCTTCTGAAAGATTGATTCTGAAGGATTGTGAGTGTAACGTGAAGTATTTCTAACGTCTTATGTAAATATATTTGACATAAACTAATCTGCATATATTTAAAGTATAACTCGATGAGCTCTGACATGCAACTATAAAACTATTAATCAAGCTAATGGGCATTTCCATCATCCCCCCCCCCAAATAAGTTTCCTCATACTTCATTGGAATCCCCCTTCACCTGAGTAACTTTTAATCATCTATCATGCTAGATTAATGTGCATTTTCTAGATAAAAAAATCATACAGAAAATATTTTCCCAACTTACTTTATTCAGCACGATAGTTCATTCCTTTTTAGTATTACCTTTCTATTGTATAAAACAATATTTATTCACCCGTTGATGTGCATTTAGGTTATTTTCAGAGTTCAGCTATTACAAAGCCTACTGGAAACCTACTATCAACCTACTACAAACATTCATTCATATAGCAGTCTATCTTTAAATACATGCTTTCATTTCCTCTTGGGAAAATACCTAGGAGTAGAATGACTGCAGCATATGTATATGTATAGTGAACTTTCTAGGAAGCTGGCAAACAGTTTCCCACAATCATTTATCACCTTTTCTATCCCCACCAGGCGCGTGAGAGTTCCAGTTCCCCCATATCCTTTCTCACTGCCGTCAGGGAGTGAGTAAACAGGTGGATGGTGGTATCTCATTTGGGTTTTCATGTGCACCTCTGATGTGAATGATGTGGAGCTTCCGTTCATGCATCTATT
>PVJH01011745.1:0-67411 GCA_004026705.1 Nesogale talazaci | reverse complement strand
GTGGTGGATGGAAGAATGGATGGTTGGGCTAGTGATGAATGGAGAGGTAGGTGCATGGATAGATGGATGAATGAATTCCATAAAGTTGACTCCAGTCCTTGACAACCTTGTGCATGGAACCAAGTTCTCTCTAGCCCTGAGCTAACCTCAGAATGGCCTGTGTACTTGAGATCACCCTTCCAATTACTGCTCCTCTCCATCTCACCCAGGGTCTCCCTCACCCTGGCTGTCCCTCTGCTTCCCCCAACAGGACATCCTGTGAAGTGATTGCATAGCCCCATGGATGAATCCAAAGCAAGTGCTTCAATGTTCTCTTTCACTTGCTGTTTGTCTGAACTGTACCTCAAGAAACTTCTTCCTGGTCAGCCTTAGTCCAGAAGCTTCACTGGAACATTTTCTCCATGGGTGACCCCTCTGGTGGGGCTCAGAAATATTGGTAGCATAGCTCCCAGCTTCACAGGCACCTAGAAGCTACCATGGTGGGACAGGTCGTGGACCACATGTGTAGGTCTTGTTTGTCCACTACTTTGAGTATTGACCAACCCCCCACCCCCTCCCCATGAGCCTGCATGCCCCCTCCCCAGCCTGCATGGCCCCTCCCCACCCCGGTTCCCATTCTCAGCACTTCTTAACCACTCCTTGTGACTTTCATGGTGGACATTGACAGTGCTAATGCTCATTCCCACACAGGTCCTCCATCACACTCATGCGCTTGTGTATTCTCCACCAGGCTTGCCAGTAAGGCCATTTAATATTCCCTCTCTGATCATCAATGAGGGAGCTCTTGATAATGGGCTTGATTTTTCCCTAACATTTGCATTCATGATTAGCCTCTTGATTAGATCGTGAAATTATGCCACCAACTATAACTGCTCCCCGGGCTCTTCCCCCTCCCCCCTCTACCCACCCTTTCCCAAACTGCATGTAACTACATTCAAAGTGATGCTTCAAATGTCACATGGAGACATTAGGAATGATGGAGGGTGCTTCTTAATGCTATTTTAGAGCCTTGGGTGATAGAGATTTTGAAACGGTAGGGGTTGCTATGGTAAATATGGATTTCCTCCTAATTAATTCAAGCATGAGAAAAGTTACTAATTGCCATATTTTTCTTTCAATTACCTTTGGTCTAAAAGCACTTCTAGCCTTCTCATTTAGGAAAGGTTATGTGAGATTTAAGTTCACGTCTCAAATGTCTGGGCAGTTTCCTACCCTTATGGAAAAAGAACAAAATGTATATGAAGCATTTGAAAGTTGTTGAATACTTGATACTGGCATTTCTCTTGAACCTCTCTTTGCTGTTATAATAGTGGTGGAATGAATTTCCTATGTTTGATATTTATAGAGACGTTTTTGAAATGCGTATACTTTCTTTTCCTTAGATGTTCATGAGAAATTAAATTTTAATTTGCCCGTCATCTTTTCAGCAGGTTTATTTATTACAAAACCAATGCAACATGATATAAGCTAGAAATTCCATCCTCTCTAGTTCCCAAAGTCTTCTCCAAACACAGATTCCAGCGAGGAAACACAGGAGTGTGGTCAGACACCTACAGCGTGCCTGACAAGACGATGGGTATTTGTACAGTGACATCAGTTTAACTCCTCAAGTTAAACTTGAGGGTTAGTCAAGACAAGTGGGACCATTCTCCTGCTTTCAAACAACCCAGCATTTGTGGGACGCATGATCACCTTCAAACTAAGTGCGTCAGGATGAGTTTTCTAGAGAAATAAAATCAGTGACACTCAGATATGTATTCTTTTTTAAAAAATGGCTGAGCCTCGGTGGCATAGTGCGGGACTACGGCCCACTGACTTGGTGGTTCAAATCCAGCAGCAGCAAGGCTCGGTAGCTCCCACGACCACCAGAGGGCAGTGATGCCCCAAAACAAAAAACAAAAAATTTATATCAAGAAGGAATTTCATATCCCAAAAGCAGCCAAACTCAGTCCAGGTCAAGTCCATGCGTCAGATACTACTGGAGGGCCTCTCAGACTCACACAGTTGCCAACAGAGAAAGCCATGGGGGAAACAGGATCCTGCGTGGGAAGGGGGTGGGTGTCACAGGCCAGCACATGCAGAGTCATGTCTATCCACAGTCATCAGGAACTTGGCAGGGTGTGGACAGCTCTGAGGGACAGCAGACTTCCTGGGCCACCATGGACCCAGGCACAGAATCTCAGCATGCTGGAATTCGAAAGGCATGAGAGAGTCCAGTTCTCCCCAGAGTCACCCTTACAAAAAGGTGACCTAAGGAGGTGTCATCAGATTGTGATCACTGCAAGAAGAGGGAATGTTCCCAGAAAAGTGAGACGCGTAGACCTTGGTTTCCCAGCACGAAGAAAGGCTATGTGTACACTGGGCTAGGTCACAAGGTGTGCAGGGGCAGTCAGACACCCAGGAATTAGTGCCCGTGCCCGGCAACCCCATGAACCACAGCACAAAATGCTGCCCCCTCCTGCCCAGCCTCACAGTTGTCCTTACATTTGAGTCTGTCACTGCAGACACTGCAGCCATCCATCCATCCTGTCAAGGGCCTTCCTCTTCTTAGCTGTCCCTCCCCTTGACCATGCATGATGCCTTTCTTTGGGGACTGGTCTTTCCTGACAACATGTCCAAAGGACAGGAAGCGAATTCTCACTGTCCATGCTCCTGAAGTTCCTTTTGACCGTACATCTTGCAAGACATATTTGTTTGTCAATATTGTTCTCTAAGCACCATAGTGCAAATGCACTGATTCTTTTCTGGACACGTCTACTGAGTGTCCAACTTTTACATGTCCGTGAGAGGATCAAAAGTACTGTGACCTGGGTCAGGTGCAACTTAGCCCTCTGCACCGTGTGATGCCATGTTTAGATTTGAGGAAACTATGAACACTTATTGTTATGTAACTCCAGGAACCACTCTTTCAGTCCACCTTCTGCCAGGCCAGGCAAGCGCCTGGCAGATGTGCAGAGAGATGACCATGGCCACAGCGTCCCTCTCCTCCCAGAGGCTCCCTGCACTTCCTCTTCCACTGCCGTTCTTAAGGGTGCTCTTCTCAGTGTTCTCGGTGACCAACTAGCAGGTGCAGAGTCCAAGGAAGCCCGCATCCACAACTCTGTCTTCCTTTATGTCTTAGTGAGGAGCCACAGGGACATTCTGGCCTTGATGGTCTGGGCCTCCACTCAGCCCGTGCTCCACAATGGTTACTCCCCAAAGGCAATAGTTAACAGCAAAAAAGCCACAGGAAGGCTGGATTCTCCATGGAGCCCTCTGGGTGATTGAGTGGGTGTTGAGTCGGAGCCAGTGAACGGGTGCTTTCTCATTGCATTTCCTAGTGACACTCACCCTCATCCTGGTCTTCAGGAGATGGATGGGCTGCCACACAATGACCTTTCCAGTCTAGTGCTTCATGGGGTCAAAGTATGTTTTCAAAGTCATCTGTGACTCTGTTGTTGCGGTTTCCCGGTTCAGGGTAATCAAAGTTTTGTGAGCAATTCCTTCCTTCCAGTGACCGCACAGAGGGACAACACACACTGAAAACAGCCTCCTACCTTTAGAAGTCAACATCTCCAGGGAGAGGTTTCCGACTGAAATATAGGTGCCCAGGAGATGCGCTCAGGGGCCCACAGTGAGAGAAAGAGAGAGTCCCTGCTATCAGTCCACATACAGCCGAGGGACGCGAGGCCCAGGCCGGCCCGCCTTCAGTCATGAGGAGGTTTGGGTTCCGCTGCTGGTGCAGCTACTTCATTGCTGCTTCTCTCTGCACTCATGGTCACTGACGCCCTGCTTTATCGAGCATGACACCCTGTCCTGTTAGCTCCCACATGCCACGTTGGAAATGCTGGCCTAGAAAGACCCCACCCCTAAGAGCAGATCCCACAGTGGGGAGGGTTGGCAGCCGCTCCCTGAGTGGTGGGGGTGCAGCACTGCCCTCCTCGGCAGCCAGCACGCAGAGGGGAGCCCGGCAGTGTGGCTGTAGCTTCACTCTCACCCCCCTCACGCCCAGAAAGGACGGTCTGTGGGGGCATTAAAGCCTGCCGTTTCACACGTGCTGAAACGGAGACGTGCTCTAGTGAGCACTGTTCCCAGCAGCCATTACGGCAACTTACCCCAAAAGCCCTTTCTTCAATTGAGGGGTACACGACTGGAAGTCGCAGAAGCCACTGTGAATCTGGGGGCTTGCTTTGTTCTGTTTGTTTGTTCATTTGCCTGAAATGATTCCCCTTAGCTTCCACCCTTACCCCCCATACCTCCACTCCCACCCCCCACTTCGATCTTGCTCTGCAGCCTTGATCATGTCTCCAAGCTCACCGAGAGGTTGGAGAAGGTAGAGGGGTCCAAGCCGTGTTGGATCACCAAAGAAGAAAGCGGCAGCAGGTCTCTCTCATAATTTCCACAGCCTGGGAGACCCGGTGGGCAGGTCTGCCTTGTCCTGGTGGCCGGCTGCATCAGAAAAGGTAGGGAGCCACAGGTTACATGTCCCGGTCATGCTGCCTGTAAGCCATGTCCAACGGCATGAGCTATGTCGGGTCCTGTGTCCTCTTCATCATTGATGGAGCCACTGGACCACTGGACTGGGCCACCCTGTCTCACTGAAGGCTTTCCTGCTTATCGCTGGCCTTGACTTGAGCAGGAGTGATGTCCCTCCCAATGACTGGCCTGTCTAAAGCAGAACTCTCACCACCCTCACTGCTAAGGAGCATCAGACTGGGCTATTTCCAAGATGCATCTGTTTGGAAGCAGGGTTTTATGTGAAATGTTGGCTATGCTGGGTTCAAATCTAACACTTCTGAGCTACAAAAATGGCAGATGGACTTGGGTGAAGGGAAAGCTACGATCCTATATGAGGGAGATGAGCCAGAGAAAGAGAAAGAAGCTTGGAACGCCCTGGGGAGGCTTGTTAAGTGAAGGTCTGATCTGCCTGTATGCAGATATCAGGTGAGCATCTTCTTGTATCATTTGGTTTACAGAGAGAGAAAATTCTAAGAGAGCCATGCAAATTAGGCAGGCACAGAGAGAGAGCGAGAGAGAGAGAGAGAGAGAGACAGAGAGAGAGAGAGACAGAGAGAGAGAGAGAGAGACAGAGAGAGGCCTCTAATGAGACTGCCTGCAAACCCAGGAACCTGGGCTGTGTGCAAGGAAGACCACTCGGCTGGCCCGTTGGCCTTCGCAGCCACCAGCACACCCATCCTCAGCCCATCAAGAGAAGGACTCTGCTCTTTATGGTCCCTCCCTAGGGGTGTCTGGCTGACTGCACCTGGGACAGTTAGACAGGGGCTCTCAGGCCCACCTGGGACTGAGACAGGGGTGGGGCAGGGAATCTGGGAGGAGAGAAGAAATGGGTTCTTGGAGGAGAGAAACCCACACACCTGATAGATAGTCGCTTGTCCGTTGTAACTGGCCAGAAGAAAGCTTGTGAGCAGGGCCAGGCCCCATGGACTGAGACTGTACAAGGACCCCAGCCCACATCACTGGGGTTATCAGCCCAAGGACATGTCACAACCTCCTTGGCTGGTCCCATTCTAAATCAGGCATGTGCTGGCAACATTCCAGCATAAAGGGTGTCCTGGCCCCAAAGGCACATAGCCCCTGAACCTGGTGCTCCTAGCAATTGCCCCTGCCAATGGAATACACACAGCCAAGTCCTGGACACCAGGTGGCCATCGGAGTCTCTGGAGGGACCCTCTGTTCTGTTCCTCTTCTCCGGCTTCCCCAGACACTTAACCTGGCGCCAGGGTCGGACTGCCCACCAGTGCTGGAAGGTAGGACTTGATGGCTCAGGAACAATATTCCCAAACTCTAGCCAAGTTCCCCTGAGCTCATGTGACATTCACTTGTATCTTGTCACCCAGGTGTGAGAGAAAGTAAACAGAGAGGGTTGAGTGGAATCTTGACTCCTTGGCAAGTACCTTGCTTTGTTTTAAACATCACCCCCACATTGCTAAGTAGTCTGGAAGTGTTCTCTAAATTCATATTTCAGTTTCTACCTGAAGTAAGTGATGTCATCTCTTATGGCCGGGAGGGGTTTCTTTCTTACAATCAGATCACCTGTCTGCTGATTTAACAAGGAGTGTATTAGAGTTGCAGAAACGTGCTCTCATCCTTGGAGAGTCCCTGGGTGGCTCCTAGGGAGCCCTGGTGGAACAGGGATATAGCACTGACTGCTCTCCTCAAAGGTCAGCGCATCGAGGCCACCAGCAGGGAGGAGGCTGCAGAAGTTGGCATCTGTGATGTGTTACAGCCTCAGAAGGCTCTGAGCGGGCAGCTCCATGCTGCCCTACA
The DNA here is from genome assembly GCA_004026705.1 of Nesogale talazaci. NCBI lineage: Eukaryota > Metazoa > Chordata > Mammalia > Afrosoricida > Tenrecidae > Nesogale > Nesogale talazaci. The sequence continues at coordinate 61,144 of PVJH01011745.1, read as the reverse complement.
GGGTGCAGGCAGCAGGAGCCCTCTGAGGTCAAAGGCATGGGCATGGGTGTGGGCCTGTGGGGTCCATGTTAGGGGTCAGTCCTGATTGGGGCGCAGGCTGTGTAAGTGAATACAGGGAGGATGCTTCCTGGCGAGACCCTGGGGAGTAAGCGGATGAGGCTGATGGGATCACTGTGCAGACCCTGGTCTCGCTGAGTCCAGCTGGTAGAGGGAGGCTCCCATGTGGCTAGGATATGTGGACCCCCAGGATGCCTCCTTTAGTGTCAGCAGGGATGGTTGTCAGGGGCCGTCCATCTGGTCTTCTGCTGCATCTCAGGGTGGGCACCACAGAAACCCGGGACTCCTTAGAAAATCATTTTCAAAAGTTCCAAAACAATCATTAGGACATTAGAATTGTTTTCTCTTAAAGATCAAGAAAATATGATTCCTTAAGAAATTATTCTGAAAGTCACCTCAAGGGAGCTCGGGTGGGGATTATGACATGCATGAGGCCACGTTTGGGGTGGGCAGCCCTCCATGCTGTGCTTGCCCAGACCCCAGTCTTAGGCATCCGAGACCCCGTTTCCTTCCCTCTCTACCTGAGTCTTTCTTTCTTTCTTAGCACTACTTTCCGTCATGAGTGTCTGAAGGGCAGTTCCTCCTCGATGAAAATAAACCTCAGACTCCATCTCTAAAGGTGGCACCTCCTCTGGGCTCCTGGGTGATATGACGGTGGCAGGCCATCAGCGTTCTGTTTGCTTGTCTGATGTTGACATCTCACACAATCTCAGTGTGACTGTGGTGAAGGAGAAGGAGCTATGATTGGCTTATCCTGCTTGGCGGACATTTCTGAGAACCCACGAAGACTACATTGAGACATTTGGGTTTCCAGAATGTTCGAGGCTTAACTGCAGAATACACGCCTCATAGACATGATGCTCCAGGGGCTGGAGCTAGGATCCTTCCACCATCAGAGACTTGGTTCCGGGCTGTGGGGTCTCATAGACAGGGATGTGCCAGGAGCAGAAACCCTTGTTACAGGTGCCCCCCAGAGCCAGGGGGACAGGCAGGGGCCTGGCCTTCTCAGTGAGACTATTCCCTTTGAGAAGGAGGAAGAGAGCATCACAGAGAGAAGGACCCCCAGAGAGAGACAGGCAGCCTCACAGAGAAAACATAGGACTCCAGAGACTGGGAGAGGGAGGCAAGGACAGCAGGAAGCCCTCAGTCCCCAGGACATACAATGGCTCCCACACAAAGACCACCCAGGACAAAGGTGCCTTGCTGGCTGCTGGGGGCTGAGATGGGTGACTTCCTCCAGGGTCTGCTGGAGAGGGAAGAAGATAGGACTTCACCTTTCTCTGTTCCTTTGATGCTGGCTAGACCAGCATCCATCCCACCCTGACCCACTGCTGGATTGGAGACTTGGGATGTGACCTGGGTATCAAGGGGTTTCAGTCATCCATCCCCTAGGAGTCCTGTCTGAATGGCCACCTGAAAGCAGTTAGCCTTGCAGAAGATGCCTGGGGCTGGGGTACAGAGCTGATGGGGGATGGGTGTTGGAGGGGGGGCGAGTAATGTGTCAACTTGAGCGAAGGGGTAGAATCTAGTCTCTCAATCAGGTCATAGCCAATGAGCCCTCCAGTATGACATGTCCTTCTGCTGGAGATTCTGGGAACTTTGATCTTCCTCCCTGGAGGTGGGGCAGTTTCTCTGCTGTGTTGACAATACACATGGAGCCATGCTGATGGAGCCAGAGCCCTGGTGCTGGAGAGGCCATGTGGAGAACCAGTCAGTGCTGAGATGCTTCCACCACCACTGAATCCAAAAGACTTCCCACCCACTGGCCCCGTGTGTTGTGTGAGTCTGAAGAGGAATTTACAGACTGGTGTTGGACATATGGGCTAATATCGGACTTTTGGACTTGATCTAGACTAGGCTTGGACATTTCCTTAATACACAATTATGCTTTGATATAACTCTCTCTCTTTCATACATATGAGTGTCTCTGGACTTCACCTTTCTCTGTTCCTTTGATGCTGGCTAGACCAGACAACATCCATCCCACCCTACCTAGTCAAACTGGACTTACACAAGTGCATTATAGAGATGTGATGCGTGGGGGCTGGGAAGGGTAGTACAGTGATAGCTGGCTACCATCTTGTTCTTTTGGTCTCAGGTTTGTGGACATTAAAGTTTGCATGGTCCTTTAGTCCATTGAAGCAATTTTTTCATGGCTTTGATTTCACCATGCTCCTGCCTACTGCATGGGAGACACCAACAGTTACCCTTCATATACCCACCATGGTAGACCCAGGACATTGTCTTTGCCAACTGTGTTATGTCTGTTCCTATCAATGCCCCCCTCCATCCTGGCCCTGCCCCCAAGGCCCAGGGCCCATTTCCTCAGAGGGTCCATTTCCCAGAGTGGGCGGCATTCTGGACGGATGCAGCTTTTCCTCCTCATCTTTTATATTATGCATGCTCAGACATAAAGCCTCCACTGAAGGTGGGAGAGGAACCAAACAAAGATGCAGAGAAGCCCGTTAGCTCCAATTAACCAGCTTTGCACAGCTGCGACAGCACAGCCCATTAATTAATCAGGAGGAGAAAATCAATATTAACCTCCTCCTGCTTCTTGGTAAATCCTTTTCAGAGTCCTCGTGTGCATTTGTGATACTTCGAGATGACTCTTTTACTGAATCCATTAGAGATGGCGGTGATGTCAGCAGGTCCCCTGAACACAAGGTGTGGACCTGAGTCGCTCTACTTGTTTCCGGGAAGAAGTTCCCCCTGCGGCGTGATGAGCCAATGTGGACACATGTGCTTCCCTTTGAGCCGCGTGCGGGTACGCTTCTTCCCCCACATGGAGCTCTTCATGCTGCCCCTTCTGTACTGAGCTCCCCCGGGTGCCACAGAGGGAAAGCTGCATCCTCCCCACTCCCAGAGGTCTCCAGGTGCCTTTAGCGCAGAACAAAATGCATTTTCTAACAATGAACCTTGCTTTTCCTAAAAGCTCTATTATTTATGTAAGTAAACAGGCTCCTTCCATCTGATGACCATGGCCCTCTTTGTCAGGACCGGGCATTCTGTTTTCTGTAGCTCATCCTTACCAGTCCCGGTGGCACCGTGACTTGTGCAGTGAGCTGCTTCCTGCAGGGGCTCTGCAGGAGAAAGAGGAACCAGCCTTTCTGCTCCCATAAAGCGGAACAGTGGCAGAAACCCACAGGGCAGTTCTCCTCTGTCCTACAGTGTGGTTGAGAGTTTGCCTGGGCTCATAGGACGGCAGTGAGAGAGTGAGTGAGTATCTCCTCCCAGAAGCAGTTGTTGTGTTTGTGAACCTGTATGCACCTAATACAGAGCGGCTACGCATGGTTGCCATGGACCAGCCCCGGCCCACTGGGTCCCCAGAAAGAAGTGTGGCCTAGCCCGGTGTCATCTGTGTGGTCACAGTAGACTCAAATCCACTGCTATAGCCATGGCCTGAGGAGACGGCCTTCCCACCCAGGGACACATCCCTCAGCCCCTTGCAAGAAAGTATTCTCATGTGGTCGATCCACAGCAGGGCTACTGCCTGATTTGGGGGATTAGGTCTCCTGGTCTTTCTTCCTAGTCAGCCTTGCTCTGGAAGCTCCAGCATGGGTGTATTCATCTGCGTAGACTACAGAAACAAATCCACAGAGACGCATATGTATATTAGAGATAATTTTATATTAAAAGGTAAGTGTACATTAAGAAAGCATCCCAATCCAGTCCAGTCCAAACACATTAGCCCCTATGTCCAACACTTATCTACAAAGTCCTCCTCAAACTCTCAAAACACACCCAATAAAGCCAAATGCTGGAGGAAAGCTGGATCAGTGCATAAGTAAGCATCTCAGGGATGGCAGGGGTCTCCAGGTGGCTGCTCCAGCACCAGGTCTGAATTAGGGTAAGCCCATTGGCTTCTCTTCAGGGATGTCTCGCAGGAAGTGAGCCTGGTCAGCTGAGGCGGAGAACTGGCTAAGGCAGTTGCTCACTGGTCTGACCATCAGAGAGCAAGAGACCAGAAAGCCAGAAAGGCAAGGCTCAGGGAGCCATTTTCTCTCTGCCCTTCAGTTAATCCCACATGTTTATCAGCCAGATTGGCACAATCAACCTGAACGATCTCAATAGGTGAGGCAGGTTGAGGTGAAAATACAGCAGCACAGACCCCCACTGACCCACCCTCTGCCGGTGAGCTAACCAGGGATTGTCATGGCAGGGGATACTTGTAGTCTCCCATGAGTCACCATGACTCTCTGGTTATCTGCAGACCCTGTCAACCCTCATTCCCTTTCATTTTCCCCTTGTCACTCACTGACACACAGATGCCTGCCTGCACGCGCAGAAGCGCGCACACACACACAGCTCAAGCTTTAAATTCTCTGAAGACTTTTTCTTTGGAAGAAGAAGAACAACAAGAAGAAGCTTTTGTTATTTTAAGCATTATTTAAGCCAAAGCTACCTCAGAATGTGGATAAATAATATTCATGCCTACATAACCCCCACAAAATGCTGGTATTGCTAAAATATCCTTTTTAAAGTTCATAGTGACTACTTAAAGACAAATGATAACTTTGCAAGGGAACTCTCGATGCTCCATTGTGCTTGTGGGGAACCTGTACAGGGATCAAGAGGCAGTTGTGCAAACATGGTATGGCTTAAAATCAGGAAAGGTATGTGTCAGCTTGTGACACTGTATGTGCTCACCATATTTATTCAATCTATGTTGAGCAAATTATCAGAGAAGCTGGATTCTATGAGAAAGATTGTGGCATCTGGACTGGGAGAAGGCTGATGAGCAACCTGTTATGTAGATGACAACCTTGCTGCTGCCTGTCAGGAAAACTTGAAGCCCTTGCTGGTGAAGACCAAGGAAGACAACGCAATGTCCGGAAGACCCAACTCCTCACCACAGGACCAGTAGGTGGCATCGTGATCAGTGGAGAAAAGATTGAAGTTGCCCGCGATTGTGTCTTGCTTGGAGCCACAAATAATGCTCACGGGAGCAGCAGTCAAGCGGTCAAAGGACACTTTCCCTTTGGTAAATCTTCTGCAAGATCTCTTAAAGTGTTGAAATGCAAGGACGCTGCTCTGAGGACCAAGGTGAGCCTGACCCATGTCACGGCATTTCCAGTCACTTCATAGGCATGTGACAGTTGGACACCAGATAAGAAAGACCAAGAAAGAATCGATGGATTTGGATGATGGTGTCACCAAAGACTACTGGACCATGGAGAGCTGAAAAGACAAAGAGGTCTGTCTGGGGAGAAGGCGAGGACAGACTGCTCATAGGGGCAAAGATGGTGAAATGTGCTCTCCCATACTTTGGATCTGCTATCAGGAGAGGCCAGCCCCTGAGAAGAACATCATCCTTTTTAAATTAAAGGTGCAGCTAAAAAGAGGACAGCCCTCAAGGGGAGGCATCAACACAGTGGGCTTATGTGGCAGAACAACCATGAGGATGGCTTGGGACTGGACAGTGCTTCATTCCGCCATGGCCCCAGTGGCTATGAATTGGAACCACCTCGGCAGCTTCTAACAACAACAGCGAATGAAAGTCACCTCGATTTATGACTTTAAATAATCTGTATTCTAATCTATTGATTTAAAATATCTATCATCTATTTCTAAACATACCCATACAATATGTAAAAATCTTTATGACTGCCAAGGAACACAGCTCCCAATTGAATGGTTGAATAACCAAAATACCAATGTAAAGGCTATCTAGTGTCCCTTATTAAAGTTATCAGATACATACATGCACACACACACACACAAATATATGGAAAATTAAAATTGCACATTGTGCCTTTCATCATCAGTATTGTTTTTGTTTGCAGCACAGACTCTGTTTCCCTCCTGCAAGCTGACACCCAAACCACTGGCCTTTCACACCCTATGCCTGGACAGTGCTTCCGAGTGGTCATTGAGGCTTTGCGGAATGAGCTGAAGAACACACCTGTCACGATTCCCTCATTGAAAGATTCCTTCCAGTTCATTTCAGTGGTCTTATGACAACAGAACAACACACTGGAAGATGCAGAGACAGTGCTGGTGGACCAGAATGTCCCCAGAGAGAGGGCAGTGTCTGGAAGATGAACACACCCCAGCACAGGGTCCCAGGGTCAGCGTGGGCCCCACGGTAAATGCCACCGCAAGCTTTCCTTGCAGGATCGGGTGATTAATCTCTATAATTAAGAGTATTATAATACCACAGCTTGAAGTCCCAAGAATAGATCCTCAACTCAAGCAGTAGACATTAAGAAATGTAAAACTTTCATTTTCAGGTAATAAACTAGGAGAGCTACACCAAGTATAAGGCTTCCGTCTCCTTTGGTAATTAGTCAAACACCTAACAATGCCCCGCTGCTTCCAAATGGATGATTTCTTGTGTCACTTACTTTTTCTTCAATTGGGGCCATTTCTAGGTTGCGACTGAGTAGACTATGCCTTTCTCTAAAATTGCATATTTACCCCATGGAGTTGGAAAGAGTGCCTGGGAATTGTGGGAGAAGAGGGGGCCCTGGGGCCGGGGGGGGGCCATCTGGTAGGGTTGGGGTGCAGGCCTGGACTTCCCTGAACCAGCCAGGAAAGCCTGGAGATGCCCGGAGTGGGAGGTGAGTTCCATCTCCGATGGTAATTTTAAGAAGCGCCCTGTCCCTCCCTCACAGTACATCCAAAGGAGGCTTCATTTGAAGTGGTGCTTCTGAGTGAAGCTCCTGGATTGTACACAAATCCAGGTATGTGAACACTCTCAGGGCTGGCTTTTGAGATAGCAATTGCCTCCACCACCTCAGAAGCCCCAGGGGAGGAACCTGGAAGGCTGTAGGGGCAGCTGGTGACCCTGCTTGTGAGCTGATCGAGGGCCGCCTTAGGAGCACGGACCTCTCCTCCTCACGACCTTTCTGGTCCTTCTGGAACACATTTCTCCTCCCTCTGGCACCACTGTCCTCTTGTAGCACCTGCTTTCCTCCTCCCCTCCTTCCCACCTCACCCCTGCCCCAGAACCTCAGGCAGAAAGAACAGGGTGAGGCTTCAACAAGAGCCTCACAGCCATGGTGGGAAGTGCACAGGTTGAGATTCACCTTCTGACAAGGTCAGGGTAGACTCCCACATCTCCAGGAAGGCCAGCCGGACACAGGAGACCCCTGGCTCAGAGATGAGGACCCCTGTCACTCATAGCAATGGCAATGGCCTGAGTGTTGCCATGGGTGGCTTATGGGCATGATTCATTTTGCAGCAGTCCAGGCATTCATCTGCTAACCCAAGCTCAGGGGTTCAGCCACCCCATGGGAGGAAGAGAGACTATCTGCTCCCATAGAGATCTCCAGCCTTGGGAATCCCAGGGAGCAGTTCTAGCCTGTCCCGTAGGGCCACAGAGTCAGAATCCACCCAAGAACACTCGATGCTTGGGTTGTTGGCAGAAGATGATATGCTTCTTCATGATGGACTCTACTGAGACTATTCTAAAACATTCAGAAGACCACATATCAATGAACTCTGCATTTGTGGGTTCAGTCTTGTGTCAAGATTATCTTTATGAACAAGTAGAAAATAACAGAAGTCATTTTTCATTTATGAATTCTGTGCTTGTCCCCAGACTGTTACCATATGCTGCTGCCCACTGTGGTCAGATTACCAAAAAAGGGCCTCCCACCCCCTTACCCTTGTCCAAGCCTCCCTGGTTCTTTCCTCTTCATGGAGGATCAACGTGGACGCTTCTAGAGGGATTCTGGGACGTGTCTTTGGCAGACACCCCCTTTCCAGTGAAGGGGTGAAAAACACCAAGCCCTTGGCTGTCGAAGGCCCTTGAAACCATGGAGTCCAGCTAACATCAAGCCACTTCTAGCCATCATACTAGAGGTGAGTTCATGAAATAGTGGACCAAATATTGCAGGCTAATTTTTAAGATGATAAATTTACATGGCTCACAAATCCAAATGGCTCTTGGCAAGAAGAAAAGGTTTTCTACCCCTTACTGAGATGGGGGAGGCGGTGCTACATGGTCAGCAAACGTGCCAATGGCCTGAAGACCTTGGGAAAGGCTCCACCAGCTCAATGCCCGTGTCCTGCTGGAGGCCTGGGGAGCCAGTCTTCAGCATCACAGGACAGGCAGACTCGGCCAGCACATGGCAGATGATTAAACATCTGAGAGAGGGTGCGCGCCCAGGTGTTAATGACATGAGAGACCAGGCATTGCTTTCGTTAAATTAAAACAGGATGTTAAAAGGAAATCGATATAATATAAACCTGCCTTGCGAGGACAGAGACTAGCATTAAAGAAAATTCCATCTTTGTCATGAAATTTCCTTTTATCTACAAGCAAAACAAATCATGGCCGCAATTGTTTTAAAATCACAGTCTGGAAAGAAAGCTCCGCCAGGGCCCTAGGCAGCACATGACCGCACAGCTTGGAGAATGTCATCGAATTCCCACGCAGACGCTGCTGGGTCTGTATGTGTTTCGCTGTTGTGAGAGCCATTTGGTGGGTTCCAACCCACAGTACCCCGTGTGCAGTGGAGGGAAGCCCTGCCCGGTCCTGCCCCTCTCAAGTGCCCCTCTGTCCATGGAACCCATTTTGGAAGCCATGATGGCAAGGCCCATCCTGGAAGGTCTTTCTTGTTTTCTCTGCCCCTCCACTTTACAGAACATGAGGCCCCTCTCCAAGGACAGGTCTCCCCTGTCAACATGCCCAGGGTACTTAATAGGGAGTCTCCCCATTCTCGCCGCCAAGGAGAACCTCAGGCCAGACTTCTTCCTAGACAGGTTTGTTTGTTCTATTGGTGGTCTGTGATATGTTCCATGTTCCTGCCAGCACCCTGGTGCCGATGCGTTGAGTCCTGGTGGCGGGGAGGCTGTACGGAGAAAGCCTGGAGAAGAGCAGCTCTGAGAGCAGGGGTGGCAGGTCAGCTTTGCAGTCCACATCCTCACTGTCACCTCACGCATGGGGGCTCTGACCTCTTTGCTTCTTCCAGTGAACACGGAGCACACGTCTGGAAACAACCCTGCAAAGCCAACCGGATCTTCATGGTTGGCGTCTCCAAGAAGCAGGTGATGTTTTGCCCCATGTACCTCATTAACTTAAAAGCCATACACACATATACACATATACACACATACTCATATGTGTATATATACCCATAGAGACACTTACATAAGATAGATACATGTGTGTATACATAAACATATTTATATATACACATATATAAATAGTTATACATTCAGTTGGTAACCATAAGGTCAGCAGTTCAAAGCCCCCAGCCACTCTACAGGAGAAAGATGAGGCTTTCTACCTATGTAAAATCTTACAGATTGAGGAACATGAACACATAGGGGCAGGTCTACTCTGTCCCCTAATAAGGTTGCTCTGTGCAGAAATCGACAGTGGCAGTGAGATTGTTTTATTTGTGTTCTATGTATATTCACACACATAACACAAACTTTATGTACACACTATCAAAAATGTTTTCTCCAATTCCACCAGGTTGGAGAGACAGGCAGCTTCTCTCTAAATAGATACTTCTTGTAAGCATGTCCTTAGAGACGTGACAGCCAATGTTCTGGGCCATTGGGAAGACTGTTGACAGCTGAGATTGGCAGCAAGGTGCTGAGGACACCCAGAGCCTTGGCAGAGTGCTGCCCACAGGTGACCCATGTCTGACAAGAGACCCGCTGGAGCGGATTCCTGGGGAGGTTCTTGGAGTGAGTTCCCTAGAGGGGTGGGCAGTTGATCCCAGCCATGCTGGCTGCCACCGAGTCAGTCCATGTTCCGGCAGTATTGTGTTGTGCCAGTATTACTCTCTGTTCCATAACTAGATGGAATTTCAGTCTAGTGTCCTGTCAACTCTAAATCTAATTCCACCTTTCCTCCACTACTGGCCCACCTTCTACGAGAACTGAACAGTGAGGAGCAGTGTTGGGTAGTGGGCAACTCCCCACAATGTACCAAAGCTCCTCAGAGAGACCACAGAGAAGCTGCTGCCATGTCTGGTTGGCATGTCCCTGAGATCACCTGGAAGTCCTACACTAAGATGTAAAGAGGGCATAAAAATAGTAAGCCTGGATGGACACCTGTAAAATCTCAGATGTGCATACAAAGATAAGTCAAAATGCTGTTACAAAGCCATAGGAACCATTATGAAGCAAGAGACCAAGGTGAAGCCCTGGTTTCTTGGTCTCTAGGTCTGTACACCTCAGAAGGTGATATTTTCATCTCTCTAATCCTCCCCCATGGCTACTCATGAGAAGAAAAAGAATTCCAGAATGCTTTACTATGCGCACACAGGACCTCTACATGGACCAAGAGGTAGATAATCAACAGAAAAAGAGAATGCTGCATGGTTTAAAAAATCAAGAAAAAATGCACACTGGGGTTGCATCCACTCACCAAACATACTCAGTCTATCTGCTGAGCAAATCATCTGAGAAGCTGGACGATGAAGAAGAGTGTGTTGTCAGGATGAGAATTGTCAGAAGGAGAGGAAGGCTAAGTGTGCTAGTCCGGGTAGGCTAGAGGAACAAATTTCATACACATGCATATGGATATAAGGAAAAGGTTTATATACAAGAAGAATGGAACATTGAGAAAGCATCCCAACCCAGTCCCATTCAAAGTCATAAATCTGATACTAACCCATATGCCCAATATCAGTCTATAATGTCCCCTTCCGACTCACAAAGCCACAGGCCAGTGGGTGCAGAGTCTCGGTGCTGGCAGGGGTCTCCCCATGGCTCCTCACTTCCAGGGCTCAGGGTCCATCAACAGCATCCAGTGGTGGCAGGAGCAACTCAGCACTGGCAGAGGTGGCCGCCCCAGCTTCAGAGATCTGGCTCCATCAGGACAAAGCCGTGTGGTCTCTCCACCAGTTCCTCCAGCTTCTCAGACGCTGCCATCTTGTCTGTGATTCATTGTCTCTCAGACTAACTCTCAACAACTGGGGATAAAACTCCTCATCTTCATGAGGGAAATACCACGAGATTTCCCAGATGTATCAGGAGAAAGCTGTGCCCACACAGAGGCTTCTTTGGCTACTGAATGGCTTTCTCCAGATTAACAGGCTAGACTCCACCCCTACTTCTCACTCATAAAATTAACATAAGCACATAACCGCCACACAAAGTAGCCACTTAGACACAGCTTTGTCTGCTGAAAGAGAGGCAGAGGCAACGCTGCTGCTGAGGAAGATCAAGGATTGCAGTCTTCAGTATGGATTACGTACAACTCAACATGAAGGAAAATAAAATCTTCTCCACTGGGCCTCTAGGTAACTTCATGACAAACCATGAAACAATAAAAAATGTCAAGGATGTCATGGTGTTTGGCTCCACAATCTGTGTTCATGGAAGCAGCAGGCAAGAGGTCAAGTTGGGCAAATCTCTGCACAAGACCTCTCTAAAGTGTTGAAGGGCAGATGAGATGTCACGGGGAAGACCAGTGTGCACCAGCTCCATGTGAAAGTTGAACATGGCATAAGGAAAACCACGGAGTAGTTGGTGCATTTGAATGATCGGGTTGAAAAGGAATACAGAGAAAACCATGGACTTACAGAGGAACAACATAAGAGCCAGAACATTCTTTAGAAGGGTCAGAGGTCTTTGATCCATTTAGTGTCAGTTTCAGTGTCTGATGTGAGATAGGGGTCCTGTTTCTTTTCTCCAAATGGGGAAATCCAATTTTGCCAGCACTGTTGGTTAAGGAGACTGCTGCCTATTCGTTGAATGGGCTTCAGCCCTTTGTGGAACCCATTTAATATTTTTGAAGTGTTTTTTCTCTCTCTGAGGATGCTTAATGCTAGCTGTCTTGAAGTCTTTGTTAGATTGCTTCATTATTCTTCTCTCTCCAAGAGCCTCTCTGTCTCTTCATTTTGTATGTATGCTTGAGACATCATTAGCTGCTACTTTCTCTTCATATATTTGTAATTTATGACTGTCTCTAAGACACCAAGGCATTATTTTATTTATTTATATGTGTCTTTCTTGATTGCACTTTTGTTTGTCTTTATTTTGGTGGTTGTGGTAGTTCCATAATCTGGTGTCAACTTGTGTAGGGGTGGAGTCTAGCCTGTCAAGCAGGTCACAGCTTGATGATCTCATTTGGATGCACCATGAAGATAAACAACTCACTGGAGACCAGATGCACACATACTTTCTGCCTCGTCTTCCTGCAGACAAGCTTGACAGTCAGAGGTTTGGAGCTGGAGAAACTACATGGAGACCACACCCATGCTAAGAGGTTTTCACTGCCACTGGATTCACAAGACTTTCTACTTCTGGCCTGTGATCTTTTTGCATTTGGCTTCATTGCATGTGTTGTGTGAGTCTGAAGAGGAATGTATAGATTGGTATTGAATGTACCGGCTAATATCAGACTTCTGGACTTGATCTAGAATGGACTATGATGTTTTCTTAATATTCAATTGTTCTTTTATATACATATATGAATGTCTATGGATTTGTTTCTCTAGTCTACCTGGACTAACACAGTGGTTATTGTTGGGTTGGTTTTTGTTTGTTTGTTTTTTGTCTTTATATTTTAGGATTAATTTGGATTGTTTGTGCTTTTTTAACTTTTTAAAAAATTTTAAGTCCCCTATCTTTTTGTTTGATTTTCCTTGTCGCCACCTTGTGTTCTTGGTCTGTGTGTGACTTTGCTGCAGTGACTGGCTTTGATTTGCAGTCACAGATAGGCATAGTGGTTTCCACACGGTAGCTTCTGTTGGTAGATGCACAGGTTTGCTCTCAGAGGACTGTATGGAGGTGTAAGACGCACACACACACACACACCATGTGAAGTTGCAGCTGTTGTGTGCTCAGGGTTCCTCTGGAGTTCCTGAGGGCCAGCTAACCCTGCTTTCTGGCATGAGCACTGAGTGCATTGCACCCTTGGCAGGCAGGGGGAATCATCGGTATAATTCACAGAGGCCCTATGTTATCCCCAAAAGTGCAGGAGGTCCTCTGTCGCGACAAGGTTTGTGTCTGATTGAGGAAGGGGGAAGGGTGTGGAGACAAAAATATGCCAGACCTTCTGGCTGGTTGGGTGAACAAAGGGCAGGGTAGAGCCAAGAATGTTGCCTCATGCCATCTCAAAATGACCAGCCACCAGAGCACCAACAAGCTGTGACTCTCCTTCTATTTTCATTCTCTCTCCCCTTCTCAGTTCCTCAGTCTTCCACTTGATGCTCAGAAGTCTGAGGTGGCTTTTGTATCCTGTTTGTTCAGCTTCTCTGGTCTGTTTAGCTCTGGAAACATCAAGGGGCACCTATTGCTTTGGACTCGCTCAGTGGCAGTTGGCTTGTAGCTCTGACTGGGGCTCGATCCAGGCTGCCTTTGAACTGGATGCCTCCAGGGGGTTTTCAATGACCAGCTTACCCACAGCCAATCAGCAGGCTGTTATCCAAGGTGCGCTGAGTGGACTCAAACTTCCAACCTTTGTGCTAGCTCTCAAGTGTGTTAACTGGGATGCCATATGTCTGGATAGGTGGTGTATCCTACCTATGCATGGATGCAACTATTTATAGCCACACAAAGACATGGCTGTTATTTGGTAATGTCGAGTCCGTTCCCATTTGTGGAGATCCTCTGCCCTGCAGAACAAGACACCACTCCTCCTCTACCCTGAACCACCCCCACCCAGATCGCACGTTTCAGCCCCCAAATGTGAGGGTGTTTCTGACTCTTCCTAGAGGGGGAAATCCATTATTTTTTCCATTTCTCTTTACCGTGGATATTTTGAAGTCCCCCGGTATATTCGGGAATGTATTCGATGTTGTGGATGCAAATGCTGAGTGGATGTGGATGTTTATGGAAGGTAAATGAATGTAATTCCACAAAAAAGTAAGCACAACTCCATTATAAAAATATTATGAGGGTTTGAAAAATAATGGACATGTTCTTGCTAATGAATAGTTTAAATGAGTAACATTAAGAAAAATAATGAACTATTTAATCCATCAAGCCCATTATTAAAAAACATACACACACGCACACCACCTCATTTAATGGATTAATCTCATATCAAATTGCCTATTACTATCCTAAGAATGTTGATTTAATTATCAGATTGAATAATCGCCATTGTCCTTTAGTGTGCAAGTCAAACATAGATTCCATTCTTGAGAGGTGTGCTGATGGATTTTAACAGCGGGTCCTGGGAAATGGATACCAAGGTTATGCGTTCTCTTTATGCTGTGTTTGAGCTTCAGGCACTGCATTACAAAGAGAAGTTCAAACCAAGTGTTTAAATATTAACAGTTCTCAAATAAAAACACAGAGTGTGATCACATACAAAGAGATACACTGATAAATGCTCCATGTTCTAGGGGCCATTGAGGTGACCTTCTCCACCCAAGACACAGGGACTCCCCTACCCAGGGGAGACATCAGTGATTCCAACAAGAATCCACTAGGGTTTGTTTGCTTTTAAAAACGTATGTATGTGTGTGTGTATATAGATACATACATATATATATATATGAACAACTGTTTGTTTCTTGCTGAAAGATATCACTTCTTGAGTCAAATACTCTAACGGTAAATGAAGCAACATCTGAACAAGCTGTGATTACCAATGTCATCCATGTGATCTTGTTAAACAAAATGTGACTGTGGTAAATGTGAGATCTGCCCTCGTAGCCAGCGTGCCTCCACAGTCCAGTTGTGCTCATGATCATCACAGAGCTGGGCTACATCTCCACCTTCCTGACCACCTCCAGCACCACCTCCATCCCCACCATCCCCACCTTGTCCACCATAGCTATCATCACCACCATTATGACCACCACCATCATCATCTAACCTCTTTATGTCCCAAACACCTGGGAAGGAGCCACGCCTCTCGGCCATTGGCACTACTAATGCACTGTCTTTCTGTCTTCCCCTCTCTCTGCATTTGCCCATAGTAGATTATTCATGAGGCTCCCTAGGCATTAGGGGCTACATAATGATCCGATCACATTGTCAGAAGCGTGAAGCCACCAGCTGCTACATCGGAGAAAGTTGAGTCTTTCTACTCCAATAAAAGCCATAGTCTTGGAAACCCGCACAGTCAGGTCTATCCTTTCCCACGGGGTGACTGTGCATCATAATCAACTCCATAACATGGAGTTTGGTGGGTTTTCATTAAGGCATTTTGTAGACGTGAGATCAGACACAGTGATTCCAGGGGCCATCTTTCTGG
This sequence comes from Nesogale talazaci, assembly GCA_004026705.1. Lineage (NCBI taxonomy): Eukaryota > Metazoa > Chordata > Mammalia > Afrosoricida > Tenrecidae > Nesogale > Nesogale talazaci. The sequence goes on along the minus strand of PVJH01011745.1, from coordinate 45,966 downwards.
AAGTCCCAGAACCTCCTGCTCCCTCATTCAATAATGTAGAAGGTGAGTCTGTTGACCTCCCTGTTCTCAATGGGCAGTGTGACAGGGGCCATCCCAAGGTGTGCCCTTCCAGCCTCACAAGTTCACATTGCCTGGGTCGGACCCCAGCACTGTCACTTCTTAGTCAGGTGACATGAGTTCCTCAGGCCCCCTGTCTGGATGGCCTTTTTGTAAGATGGGAGGAATCCCAGCTCTCTCCCCACAAGGATATGGGACAAAAGGATGAGGTGGATGACTAGTGTCCTGGTCCCAGCCGCCCGGATACCACAGTCTCCTGAAGTACTGAATATGCTTTTGTCATATTTTTAAACAATTGAAAAAGAACTATCACCTGTGATATCTGAAAATTACATGAAATCCAGGTTTCTGATTCCAACATGAAGTTTTGTTGGATCACCCAGCCCAAACTGAATCTGATTGCAAATCCAGTGGCCTCTGGCGATGGGGTCATCGGGTGTGATAACTCACCGTGTCACACCCTCGTCCCCATGGACCTCCTCCCTTATCGGAGCATGTAGAGTATTTAATGATATTTATTGCCAATTTCCATCATGAAAAACACGGAGACATCACTAGTATTGGGTCACCCAGTGCAGTGACCCCTGCCTCCATGGCCCTCCCTTTTTTTCAGACCATGCAGAATCCATAGTGATACTTGTTATCAATTGTAATTATAAACAACATTTAATAGATACATTGTCGATTGTCTAAATATAACATTTCCTAGATTATATGAATGTGAGTAACAAAATTGTTTTGTAAAATCTTTCTTCATTGGATTACAACCATGTTAGTTAGGACACTATTAACAACTGAAGAAGAACCTTCAATTTTTTTTCCTGTTACTTTAATTATTACTTTATTGTTTAAAAAGTTTCTGATACACAATCACAAGTATTAACTAGCATACAAATTTGGCTAAGACAAGAAATATGACAAAATCAGTCACTCTAGAAACATCATAAACAAAGAAAGCAACAGTGGGTGCTTATAGCAGGTAGAGAGGAGACCGTGTGTTTGGAAGCCTCACCCTCCGTGGATGAAAATGGCGCTCTGGCCTGGGCACAGGAGCCCTGGTGGCACACTGGTAATGGATTAGACTGCTAGCCACAAGGCGGCAGTTCGAAGTCTCGGCTGCTCTGAGGGAAAGACTAGGATTTCTGCTTCAGTTTAGAGTGGCAGTCTCGTACCCACGGGGTGGTTCTGGTCTGCCCTCTAGGGTCACTCTCAGTCAGAACTGAGCAGCTGGCCGTCAGGGGGTGAGTGACCCGAGCACATGCGAAGATCAAAATGTCATCAGCAGAGGTTTAGCCCTGCAGACATTTGACGCCATGACTTTGTTGCCATATCTAACTACAGGAATATTTTAATTAAGAAATGATAGGTACACATTTAAAATGAAAAATTTATGTAAAGGTAAGAAGCGTCTGCAGCACAGTTTTGCAGACTGTGACTGTGGAGCCCCCCTCTGAGAGTCATCTGGTGCCCCCTCACCCTGAGCTCCCTCATGATGTCACTGAGTCACACGCTCTCCCTTGACGGCAAAAGCTTGCTGACCCATGAGCTGCATGTTATGAGATCAGCAAGACCTTGATCTTCCTTCTGGAGTCTAACAGAATAATGCAATAAAAAATTCATTTTTTTTTTCTTTTCCTTTTTTGCAAGAAGTCAAGTAAAGGGTAAAATCATTAAGAAAACTTTAAATTTATTTTATTTTTATTTTTTAATTAGAAATGACTCCTTTACTGCTCCCGGAACACATAAACTGGGAGAAGTCACATCAGCATGATGTTGATTTTCTTATACTGGCAGTGCCATGTCAGTGTTGTTTTCAAAAATGCAATAAAAGCCTGTTCCTGTGGGCAGCGCAGCCTGTGGTGCCTCTGTAGGTGGCCTCGTGGTAATAGGACGCAGGAGTGGTGACGGGGGTACCTGCGCTATGGCCATCCCACGTCACCCGTGCTGTCTTCATATCAGCGTGTGCATCCCTCCTTGACTTTCTGGACTAAATACATAGGGCTGTTTTCTGTGCTCTCTTGCTGAGTGCAACTTCCTGTGTGCTTCTAAGAGCAGGGACAGCTAGCCAGACCCATGCAGATTTGTCACTCTTTGGTTGGGACTTCTCTCTGAGAGTCGATGATAAGAAACAAGGGTACAGGACGGACCCGTTCACATGGTGCAAACGCAGCCCCACGCCCCAAGGCCCCCAAGGTGCTATTGAGGATCAAGTTCACACTCTCTGCTCCCTGTGTCTGCCCAGACCAGCATCCCCTCAGTGCCCTTGGCCAGAGCCTCCTCTCTCAGGTCACTGAGAGGAACACAGAGGGTCACTTAGTGAGTAACTTAGCTTATTCAGTCTCTTGTTCTCTGGTAAACCTGCCAGGTCACCTTCCCTTAGAGGGAAAGTCTGAAATCCAAAATTCACATCAGGTCCATCAAAGTTCTTCATGTACAATAAAATTGTACATGAGCAAAGTTTGGAAAATGTTGACAATAAAACAAAACCAAAAATATGCTCCCTGACCTTGAGTTGATTCTGACTGGGAGCGACCCTAGAGGACAGGGTGGGACGGCCTCCTAGCTGGACCTCCACGGGAGCAGGAAATCTCACCATTCTCATGTGGCACTGGTGGTGATTTCAAACGGTTACGCTTAGCATTACAGACCAAGGAGCGATGCACTGGAGAGACAAAGCCTTCCCCATCCCCTTTGGACTCTGGAGCCCTGGTTGGTGGAGTGGGTACATGTTGGACTGAGAGCTGCATGGTCGGCAGTTCAAAGCCGGCAGCAGGTCCACAGGAAGAAGACTGGGCTTTCTACTCTCACAGACACTTAGTCTCAGAAACCCACAGCGGGTCACCGTGAGTGCATTGACTCCGGGCAGTGAGCTTGGTGTGTGCTATAGAACTACCTGAAAAGTTGAATAAATATGACTTATTCTGTCAAGCAAGAGTCTTCAAGGATCAATGCCAGCCTTCTGATTCTACAGTTACTCTTCAGTAAAAGTGTTCCCAGATTTCCCACGTGACCTATAGTTGAGAAGGAGCCAGACTCCCAGTGGTTAGAGGGCAATGTTGTTCCTGAAGGCTGGCAGGTCAAACTCACCAGCCACTCCGGGGACATTCTGTCCCCATACATAGGACAGCCTCGGGAATACTAAGGGGCTCCTCCTCTCTGTCCCAAGGGTGACTGTGAGTCAGATCTGACTCCCTGGAAGGAAAACAACAGCATCGCCACTCCAGAGCCTGGGGAGAAGGTAGTCAACACAGCAACACGGCATCGCGCCCAGATTGCTCCTGCTGCTGCTCCCAGCCTCAGGGTCGATTCCCACCTACAGTGACCTCGCACTGAGTGTCTGAGGCTGTTCATCTTTGTGGGAGCCAAGAGGCCCACCATTGTCCTGGGAAGCACCTGCTGGGTTGCAACTGTGGTTAATCAACCAGCACTTCCTTGATAGTAGCATCAAGACTCCTCCAGTGATCTAACTTCTAGAACTACTGCAGGAACAAAGTGAGTGTCTGCTGGCAGAGAGTCCCTTCCCTGCCTGGAACCCCTGGCATCGGGATCGGAGGAAAGCATGCAAGCACCCGTTATGTGCAGATGGCACAAAGTCGCTAGTTGAAAATGAAGACTTGCAGCACACTTGCTGATGGCGACCACGGACTGCAATCTTCACTGTGCATCACAACTCAGTCTAAAGCAAGCAAAAAGCCTCCCGTGGATGAGTATCTGACATCTTGATCAATGGAGATGAGATGATGGAAGTTGTCAAGGAATTCCTCGTGCCTGAATCCCCCTCGGTGCTCATAAAAGCAGCAGGTGAGAGCTGGATGGAGGCATTGCCCTGGGTCAGTCTGCTTCGTCAGACCACTGTAGAGAGAAAGGATCCATTCTGAAGACTAAAGGGTGCTTTGCCCATGCTTTGCCCAAGCTCCAGGAGAACCCTCCAGAAGGTGGATTGACAAGAAACATAGCCACTGTGAGTCTCGGGCAGGACTGGGCAGGGCTTTGTTAGGCTGAACAACGAGCAGATCCCTGTGAACCAGACACTGCAGGATGGCCCCTAATAAGAGGCACATGATGGTGCCATGGGTACGTGCTTGCCACCTGAAGGACTGACCCTTCAAACCCACCACCACCTTGGCAGAAAGATGCGGCCATCTGCTTCTGTAGGGCTGCAGCCTTGCCAACCTTATGGGCTCTGTTGTCCCACACGGTCTCTGTTAGTTGAGATGAGTTTGCTCTGATTTCAGAAGTAGCTAGGAGAAGAGACTTACAATTTGTATTGTGGCATTAGAAAGAGCGATCGATTCAAGGTCCTCTCAACATGCTGAAAATATAGAAAGGCTCATGTTTAAAGATCCCTCTAGGAATATTTGCATTGATGTATGAGTTTCTATTTAACTAAATATTTCCATAATTCATACCATCCTAACAGATTCCATTCCAATGTGGAAGTCAATACTCCTTCCAAGATACCAGAAACAAACAAGCTAAGGCAACCTTACTTCTGTCAAATGCCTTCTGGTCTCACAGTGGCCCTTTATGGTGTTTCTAAGACTGCCCAGCTGTATGAGAACAGAGAGCTTCATCTTTCTGCCCTGGGTGGCTGGTGGTTTGAACCTCTGGCCTTTCCGTCAGCAGACCAGAGATTAGCCCACTGAGCCACCGGGACTCCTGTCCTAAGACACAGTGGAGGTGAAGTGGGGCAATCAGGCCCCAGCAGAGATTGGCACTGCCACTCAGATGAGTATCCGTGACCTGTGAGTGCACAGCCCCACGCCAGCTAGTCACTGGGATTCAGTTCGGGGGGCAGGGGGGCGGGGGGACACTGTACTATAATGACCGTGGAGTCCTTTGGGAGTAAATCCTGGTAAGAGTCAACAGCATGTCTCCTGTACATGTCACTGACTCCTACATGCCCACATCATTTTGAACTGGCAACTCTTAGGCCGGGTGTGTCCTATTCTTGATAGAGTTTTAAAGCTTACTGTTAAACTCAAATTCATTGCAGTCAACCTTCTTGCTCCAGTGTGTTACTTCCCTTCAGCTCTGAATCAATAACAGCATGTTCAAATCCTGCAGTTTGACAGATGGGGGTCCAGTTGTTGATGCTGAGCTGTGGGGCAAGCATTGTCCAGAGGAGGCGGGAGTGTTAACACAGCCAAAACAAAGCCTCTGGACTCTTCCATGGAGACCCACCCACAGCTCCAGCCTTTCAATGGACCTGCTGGAGAAGAGCCTTCAGACGGCATCATGTCGGTACACGGGATTACAGTTGTGGACAGTGTTTTATGGAGGCTTAGTGGAAGCTGCTGGGCAGTAATCGATACGGGCACAGCACCATTGCATCTTGGGTTCTCTTGTCTATGAGGTTGAAGGTGTGAGATGAAACTTGTGAAGACAGACTTCTTCTTTTATTTTCTGTTGATTAAATGGACAGGAGTTGGATATAGAAACTCAACATAATAAATAAAAGCACCATTCCCCTACTCCAGGGTGTTCACACTGTCAGCATCAAGTCAAAATGATCTGTCAACTACAAAAATACAAAACATACAGTTATTTTTATTTATTTTTATTTTGTAGGCATCATTGCCCTCTGGTGGTGGGAGTAGGAGGCCCAGCCTTTGCTCCGTGGAGCTGGAATTGAACCTCTATCCCAGTGGGCCGCAGTCCCATGCACAACCACTACGCCACCGGGGCACAGCCCCAGTTATTTTTATTTATCTATTACATTGATTCATACATGCCTTGAGGATTCTTTATATATACAGTGTATGTATATGTACCTTGCATAACTGCATGAGTCCATATTGCACACCACAATGAATGATATACAGTTTTTGTTGTTAGTTGAGTTTACTCCGATGGCTTGCACTGAATGGAATGAGACAGGGATGCATAGTCCTCACAGTAGCTGCTGACTGCCAGCCTCAAGCACACTTCCAAAAGATCATCAGTCGTGGTGGAATAGTACTTGATTTAATAATCTTTGTTTGGGAAAAGGCTGACTCACATAAATAAGTAGTACCAAATAATACAAAGAGGTAACACATTTTCTCAAGTTTGGGTACTTTCCCTCTGTGAGTAAGTTCCAGAACTGTTCATGCCCTGAACATCAGTTGAATGTCAGCCTTTAGTGTCAAAATCTCCCATCCCATATGAAAGTCAATGCCGTTGTTGATGTGATGGCTGTCAGGCATCTTCTAGTGGATTCTGACTCATAGACACCCTGTGTAACATGGAACAGACACTACCCAGTCCTGCTCCAAACTCACGGTTGATCTTCTGTTTGAGCCCATCATTGCAGTCATGTGTCAATGCTTGCTGCCACGAGTTCCCCTCTTCATTTCCCCTTACTTTACCGCATGTGCTGTATTCCTCCAGGGACTGCTCTCTCCTGACAACGTGTCCACACTTGCCTCTCGGGGAAGCACTGGCTGCACTTCCTCCAACACAGATCTGACTGAGGAGGCGCACAGGAAACCAGAGGTGTTTTCTTCCCTCCCGGTGAGGGACTGAGCTGTGCCCATCCATAGTGGCTGCAATCCGGGCTAATCCAAGAGCAGGGAGTGTAATCCCCTTGGATTTTTCAAACTCACCCTTCCTCCCTACAGCTTCCCCCTATGCTCCTTGTATTGCTACTCCCATTTCTGTTCCTGAGAGGTTCATCTGACCTGGATTCCATGTCTTGTGAGTTCTTATCTGTATCAGTGTACATGCCCCATTCTATCCAGGACCAAAAGGCAGGACTGGGGTCATGATAGGGGGGCTTAGGGAGCCTCAAAGAACCAGAGCAATATTATGTATTTCATCAGTGCTATACTGTGCCCTGGTTGACTCATTCCTTCCTTGTGACCCTTCTGTGAGGGCGTGTCCTGTTGTCTACAGATGGATTTTGAGTCTCTGTCCCAACCCCGCTCGTTCTCAATAATATGTTTTTCTGATGTTTGTTTTGGGTCTTCTGGTGCCTGTTACCTGTTTCCATCGACACCTCGTGATCGCACAAGCAGGTTGTGTTTCTTCCATGTGGGCTCCTTTCTTTGCTGTTAGAGCCTTTAAGACCCCAGACGCCATATATTTTGATAGCCAGGCACCATCATCTTTCTTCACAACATTTGCTCATGCACCAAATTTGTCTTCAGAGATCATGTCAGGAGAAGCACAGTATATCTGATTCTTAGAACTAAGTGTTCTTGCATTGAGGCAGGATTTGAGCAGAGGCCCAAAGTCTGTCCACTTCCTCAATGTATTGCCAAATAAATATATGTACATAGGCCAATACCTCTATTTTTATGAATTAGTATATTACATAATGGCCCAACTGTGCTTATACCTCTATCCATAGCTTTGCTTCCTACATCATTCCTTTTACCTTCCTCCTGCCCCACCATCATGCTTACCCTTCTTCTGCCTCTTTGTAATTCCTCTCAGATTGCTATTGCTCCAACACCACTGGGATCTCCAGGGGTATGAACAACATAAACATGTGCAAAGAGAGACAGCAGTTGGTGTAAGATATGGAAACAATAATAATTTATAATTTATCAAGGAGTCAAAAGAGTGTGGTAGGAAGCAGGGAGAAATGAGGAGCTGATACCAACAGCTCAAATAGAAAGTAAATGTTTAGAAAATGATGATGGCAACATATGTACAAGTGTGCTTGAGACAATTGATGTATGAAATGTTCTAAGAGCTGGAAGATCCCCCAATGAAATGATTCCATTAAAAATATTTACATATCATTTAAATTTTAGGTTATCAAAATTCCAAATTGTAAGTCCACTCCCTTGTAGTAGGAATTCCTTTTTTTTAGTATTGTAATATATTTATTTTATTTTTTTAAAAGAATCACTTTATTGGGGGCTCATTCCTTTTAAGCTTAATCATAGCTCCATAACATTAGCCCACTAGGAGAAATAGTCCCAGTTTGGAGGGCACAGGAGGCTTCAGGGCATGGGGATCTCTTGGGCCCTGGAGAAACTAGGTCTAGCTCATTTCCCCAGGAGCATGGGAGAACCTGCCATTTTGGAGCATCTATTACCTCTTGTGACATTCTAAATATCTGCTAATCTCCTCCCATAGCCATTGTAAAAAACCTGGTTTTTGTACACTAACTTGTGGGGCAAGGACTGAATTCTGTGACACTCAGAGGAGAAGCCTGATTGTCTTCCTGCTGCCAGCACTTGCAGGGATAAACTTAGACAAACACCAAAAACTAAACTCACTGCCATCCAGTCAATTCCAATTCAGAGAGACCCAACAGGACAGAATAACACCACCCCAGGGGTTCTGAGAGTATAAATCATTCTCAGAGCAGAAAACTTCCTCCGTCCCTGCAGAGAGGCCGGTGTTTTCACCCTGCTGACCTTGGACCTGCCAGCCCAACACGTTTCCACTCAGCCCCCTCAGGGGACTGTGCCCTAACCCATCCCTTCTGAGACGTTGGGCAGAATGGAGATGCGAAATGGACTGGAAGACCAGCAAGTAAATCATGGACGGCAGTGTAAGTCCCCAGTCCCTGGAAACGTTCCTGAAAACCCAGAGACAGACACACGTGTTGTTTCTGCTGTTGAGGTGTAAACCCGAGAATCTGTGCTAGGGCCCAATACAGAGGTGCCATCAGCTGTGTGGTCACCGGGACAGGATGAGGTGAGCAGCACCCAGAAGCCTACCATAGTGACGAAGCTGTGCTGACTTCTGTGGCTGATGGAAAAACAACCCTCTCCCTTCACCAAGCCAGCTGAAGATGCTGGTCATTCAGGTCATGCCAGGCCAGCAGGACTGGAGCTCCCCTCCGACCTCTGCACACTGATAGTCACAGATGTGTGTCCTCACATACTGAATGTGGTGAAATTGACCCCTACTTTGCCTTCAGCTTCTGAAAAATCCTGTAGACTATTGTGTATTCCATGGAAATGGGATGTTGTGAAAGCTGCTAAAATGATTTGCAAGGACCTCAAGCCAAGATTCATTGAAAACTTTCTATAAAATGCTCCAGTAAGACCACTGCAAAAGACTAGTTTTTAAAAAGTAGAGAAATCTAAACTAATAATGCAATCTGATTACCCAGCCCCATGTAAATAAATTACAGCACACATCTACCCATGTGGGGAGTAAGTACAAAATGCTACTTCAGATGCATAGGAACTTGTATCATACAGTAGCACACAAATATGAACGGATTGTGTCTTGGCAAATAACCGGGGTAGGCCTAAGCACCTCTGAAGATAATGTTTCTGTCTCCCTAATCATCCCCTGAGAAGTAAGATATGACCTAGTGTCTATCCCACCTGACATAGAAACCATCTCCAGGGCCATTTGACACGCTGGACATGAGCGGGTGGCTGAAGCTCGGAGGAGTGGTGAGAAGGCGGGATGGCATCAAGAATATCCCCCGTGAAGAAGGGAAAAGGTCATCAGAAAGACAAGAAAGAAAGAAAAGACCAAAGTGAAGGTCAGGAGGGACTGAGAGAGTCACTCTCAGTGTAGAGTAATTACAGTGAATGGGAGAAATCTCGAAGTGAAGGAGCGGAACAGACAACTTAAAGGTCAGTCTGGGAGGATAAATTGGAGAACTACTATGAAATGTGTCAAGACCTGGAGTTGAAAAATCAAAGAACATGCTCCCCAGGCCGCAAGCTGAGAGAAATGAAGAAAAATATCAAGCCCTGAGCTCTAAGATTGAAGGATTTCATGGACAAAATATTGAAGGATGCAGTAAGCATTAAAAAAAATAAAGCAACCTGTGAAATCTACAGGAGGAATGCACTGTCAACTTTGTCTGAGATAGAGGGTGATTGCAACCCTATGCTATTGAAAAAGAAGTTTCTGCTGCACCGAAGGCAGTGGCAAACCATTAAAAGTTCACAGTCACCAAGTTGATTCTAATTCACGGAGACTATAAGACAGGGTAGAACGACCGGACTGCTCTGGGTTTCTGAGATTGTAACTCTTTTTGTTTTGTTACTGTAACTCTTTATGAAAGTAGAAAGCCTCATTCTTGTCCCTTGGAGCTGCTGGAGGTTTGAACCATAAAATTTAGACAGCAGATCCCTGGACAGTTCAATGGAAGAGATCCACATTTATGCCCATTGCAACAAAAGATGACCCAATTAAATGCAGAAATTATTGAATGATATTATAAAGGTTGCATGCAACATCATTAGCGAAAAATAATTGCAACAGTAGCTTAGCAAGCACTTGTCAAGATGGATTCAGAGGAGATCCTTGCTGAAGTCCAGTGGACCTCAACTTTTCACCAGAGAAGTCCAGAAAGGTATTTACTTGTGTTTCATTGACTATGCACAGTAATTTGCCTCTGTGGACCATAACAAACCATAGAAATCATTGCAAAGAATGGGAATTCTGGGACATTTAATCGTGCTTACCAGGATTCTCTATCTAGACCAAGAGGCCAGTTTAAGTCCAAGTCCATGGGTGAGATGTTATGCTGAAGCCTTCTCATAACTCAGAAAAAATCCAGCTCTAGTTGGCCAGGCTTCCTAATAAGTGACTGCCTCCTGTCCATCTTTAGACTCCTCAAAGACAGTTACCATCACTTCCGGCGCCTCTCTGTCTTGAGTTTATCTTACCCCACAGACCGCCAGAAGTCGCTGTGTGATCATACTTCATTTGAAGGCCCCCTAACAAGACTAAGTCAGGTGCATTATTGATAGAACTTGACTGCAGACAACTGCTGAGTGCAGAGACCTGTTTAAACATGTTTGCTTGTACTTAATCTGTGAATCTATGACCTGGAACCTAAGTAGCAATACCTTTGGCTTAATTTCAGATATATGCATGCATATGCACATACCTACAATCATTTATATAGCTCAAATGGATGCATTTAAATGGTGGTGCTAGAGAAGAATATTGAAAATGTCATGAACTGCTCAAAAGACAAACCAATTTGTATTGAAAGAAGTAAACTCAGAGGGCTTCTTGGAGGCAAGGATGGCAAGACTTCATCTTGCATACTTTGGACATGCTGCCAAGAGAGACCAGTCCCTGGAGAAGGCCGTCATACTTGATGAAGTGGAGGGACAGTGAGGGCCCAGGGTGAGATGGGGTGACACGGTGGCTGCATCTGTGGACTCCTTCTACTGTGCATAGGGTCGTTATGGGTCAGAGCCACCGCAATGTCACTGTGGGCATTACATGCTCCTATGTCAACTAGACACCCCTGCCTATCAATCAGATCTTTGCATTCCCTCTATTAACTGATGCTGTGTCTTCTCTCTCTCTCTCTCTCTCTCTCTCTCTCTCTCTCCCTCCCTCTCTCTGTCTCTCTCTCTCTGTCATTAACCCTGTAGCTGCTAGAGCCCTGCCCTTGTTCCATAGCCCTTGGGTCCAGAGGACACTGCATTCCCCAACCCATGATCCGCCCGAGTTCTGCCTCATTGCAGGTGGCTGCGAGAGTCTGAAAAGGGACTTCTGATCTAGTGTCAGGCTGATGGACCTGAGTTGAACTGGGCTGGGATGCTTTCTTGATAGATGAATAATTCTCTCTATATATGCATGTATATTCTTATGCATATGTGAGTGTCACTGGATTTCTTTCTCTAGTCAACCCAGTCTAACACAGGCATCTAACAACAATGTGTCTATCTTATTTTAAAAACACTGTTAGGATCAAATCTGAAGGCAACATTTAAATTTTTTCATATATGAGAGGATTGTCAAATCAAAGTTTAGATGTTGAAATGAAATTCAATTACATCGTTATCACTGTAACGTTTCTCTTTCCATTTGCCGTAGCCCGGAGCCGGTTCTGCTTGTCATGGCTTCCTGGGGACACTAGGGCTGTCTCCACCCCAACCTCTCCTGGTCTCTCAATTGCATCCAAAAGAGCCACTGGCTGCTGTTCTTGATGGCAGAATTGTTCCTTCTTCTGCGGTGGCCTTCTGGACAGTGGAACTGCACGTTGTTGCTGACCTGCTCCACCTCCCTGACCAGTGTCATGTTTCAGTCACTGTTGTGGACATTGTTTCAATCCACCTCACTGAAAGTTTCCCTCCTTTTTTCCCACCCTCCACTTCCCAAACACAGCCACCTCGTCTAGTGATGGCCCTTGCCTTCTGATGGCTCCAGAGTTAGCCACCCTTGATTCAACGGAGCATCTGGGGCATACTTATTTAAAGCCTTGTCTCTTAGAATGTACGAGGAAAACAGATGCTCAACTCAACTCACCGCCTTTGAGCCCATGCTGACCCACAGTGACCCTATGGGGCAGGACCAAACTGTCCCTGCGATTTGCTAAGACTGTAAGGCTGTATGGTAATAGAAAGCCCTGTTGAAAACATATATTACTGGGCATTTATTTACAAAGGACCTATCTGGGAAGTGGTCACTGCTGATCATCAAAACAGCTCTGCACAGCGCTTGTGCCAGGTTGCAAACCCTCAGCTGCCTTTAAAAATCCATAAACAGTTCATAGAAAGTCTCGAATGCAAACCCCAGTGGGAGTGCTAAATACCACTTTGGAGCCTGCTGTTGTCAGCAGGGCAGAGTGCAGCTGCCCCATGGGGTGTCTGTCCATCCCTCCTGCAAATCCGTGCAGAGCTGACTGTGTCATCTGTCACTCTTGGATCGACTCATAAGTTGGATCCACTAACCAGGCACTGCACAACTCTGTTTGAAACCCGTTGTCCCAGTGGCGCTCCTGGGCAGAGACACAGTCCACACATCAGCCCCCCCTATACTGTGGGACCCCCATCTCCCAGTCCCAACAGTCTTCTTAGTCTGGAGGAAGCGGGGTGGAGCTTTCTGGGTGGTGTGATTGGAATGCCATCAAAAAGTTCCATTTTGTTCGTCTCACATGCAAAAAAAAAAATCAATGTTAGCAAATCCCTCCGCCCCACCTTTCCTTTCGGAACATTTGGTCTTGTACTCTCTGTGCCAGATATGGTCTGTGCATCTGGTCATACATGAGGCCCCAGATCTAGTGGTATGCAGTGCTTCTTCATTTAGAGGCCCAGCCAACCCGGACTCTCTGTCCTTCCTTCTATTAACACCTATCCTCCCCCCCCCCCCACACACACACACCCCTCTCAGCCCATTCAGAGTTCATGGTCTTGGAAACTCGCAGAGGCAGTTCCTCCCTGTCCTGCAGTGTGGCTTTGAGTCAGTATTGATTCAACAACAGGATTAGCATATTGTAGGATTGTACTGTAGGATCATTCCATCCACTAGTCCCAAGCACACAGGTAGTAAAAGAGCTCATTCTGACCCTTGCTCTGCTTTGCACTGCTTCACCTCCAATAAGAAGTTCTGCCTCAAGTGGTCCACAAGAGATCCACAACAATGACCTGTGCAGTTAAAATACCAGTCACTGGGGAATCTGTTGGCCATCTAACTTTAAATAAGAAAAACAGAAAACTATGGTTAGAACCCAAGAAGGTTTTTGGTTTTTTTAAAGAAGGAGTCTTTCTCAAGCTTATCAATAAATCAGTCAATGAACAGAATGAAAATACTCCTCATTTTTTGTGTTAGTTTGGACTCCCTAGAGAAGCAAAATATCTAGAAAGAACGGGCTCACACAATGGTGGAAGAGAGTGAGTCCAGTCTGATTCAAGCCCATGAGTCAGACGTCAGCTGGAGGCTTCTGCTGACTCTTGTGCTGACAGGGACTGACAAGCAGGGACAGGAAGAGGGGGCAGGAAGACCACAGTTCGGTGGAGGTAGAGCTGGAGGAATCAGGGTCTCCAGCTCACTGATGGCTCCTGGGACCAACAGTGACATAATAGGATGTAGACTCAGCCAGAGGTAAAGGGACCAGAGAGAGCTCAGTCCTACTCAGCATCTCCTGCTTTCACAAGACACACGCAGTCATCAGACTGGGACCTGATTGACAGGCTGGGCTCTATTCCTACCTTCACGCAGTTGACAGAAAAGCTAGCCCTCACCCCGATGAAAACATCTGAGCTGTTTGGGTAAATCCTTCGAATTTGCATCTGGCCCTGTTGCCACCTTACTGGTATGGTGACTGTATATGTGCATAACTGAGACCACAGGATGAGGGGACCAGGGAAACCCCCCAAAGCGTGATTTCCAGATGGACAGATACAAGATGGCTTCATGAACTCTGAGTCACAAGTGTAAAAGGCTCCTAAAGGCCATTCTCGGAGTTGACCGGACATGTGCATGGTAAACCACAAGCCTGGGTTGAGAGATGCCAGGGAAGAGAGCATGTCCATACCCAGGGATGGCCGGTAGGGATGCTGCCAGCCTCCTCCAGGGGTCTGGACACAGGTTGTCCAGGGAAGTGGCCTGGAGGCCACACAGAGGATGCAACTGGTGAAAACTCAAACAAGAAAGAGCCCTGTTCTGAGTGTCAAACAATTCAGCTAGATGATGCACGCAGGGCACCTGGGTGGCGTTTTCTCCAAATGAAGGACAGCCATGTGCTCATCTCCCTGGGTTCCACTTACTTCCCCAGGTGGCTTTGACAAAGTCATTCAGAGTCACTCGGGGGTGACCACAGCAGATCATGGTGATTGTCTCGCAGTGCAGGAGATGGTGGGGGCAGTGGTCGTGCTCCCTGTGAAGGCTCTAAAGGATGATCCTTTAGGTCTTGTCCTGCTCAGTTTCCAGTGGTCCCTCCTTGGCATGTGTTGCAGCATCAGCCCCGTGACATCATACAGTACCCACCACTCCACCCCCGGGTCTCCGTCTCTTCTCTTACATTCACACGAGATTGGGACCCACAAGGTCCGATGTGTGCCCTCCTGAGGTCTGAGAAAACCTCCCAATAGTCTGTTTCCAAAAAAAGGTCACCTTCACAAATTAGGGCTTCCAATGTCTTTTGAAAAACACAGTTCATGGTAAACCACAAGCCTGGTTTGAGAGGTGCCAGAACTATAGAACTATAGTACAAGTGAAGAAGTTAGAAAGTACTATGACCTTCCAGAAGAACAAACAATTTTATTTTGCAAGATGAACAGCCTGAACGCTTCTTAGAGGCAAGGCCAGACTTCATCTCATGGACTTTGGACATGTCATCAGGAGAGATTAGGCCCTGGAGAAGGGTACCGTACTTGGTGGCCTGGAGAGAGAGCCAAAAGGAGGAAGGCTCTTCACAAGACGAATGAGCATGGTGGCCGTCACAGTGGGCTCAAACAGAAGAACATGTGCGGTTGGCACAGGCCCCGTCAATGCTCTGTTCTGCACATTGGGTTTCTGAGGGTTGGGACCGATTCAATGGCACTTAACAACCAAGAGAACATGTCCTCGGTGTTTGGGTCCTTGCGTGGATGCAGAGCAGGAGATGTGTGTATGTTTCTTACTTTTGCAGACGTTTTTGTTGTCAAGCAGAAATCTTCATGCAGGTTGCATGGACGAGTCTCAGGAGTAGACAATGGCCATGCTGGAAACAATCCCACTTTGGCTTATACTGTGGAGATTCAAATGGACAATCAGGAGCAAGGACCAGGATGCTCCACGGGACAGGGGTGGACCAAGTCTATCTTTATATGAAGCTCTTGTCTGTCCCGAGGAGTCCCCTCCACCAGTCATCTGCCCCTGCTCTATCTTCAAGATCCAGCCGGATCCAGTTGTAGAATCTTAGGGAAGCACATTTCAAGGCTTTTCTTCCAAGGTACTTCTAAGTGAGTTCAAACTGCCTGAGTTCAGGTTAGGCATCAATGCAACCACCATCCAAGGGCCTCGGGGCTGGCTACTTAACTTTTCTGGTGAGAGTGAGCCCAATTTTCTCACAGGGAACTGGGTCATTGCATCTGGACACTGTGTGGAAGCAAGTGTGTCTATAGTCAATACCAAGAAGCAAGCGTGCTGACCATAGATGCCCTGAAAGAATTCTCTCGTATCTTCCTTTCATGACCCTGCACTTCTTTTTGTTCCCCTGTCTTTGCAACTTTTCTTTCCAGGGTGAGACAAACGATGAGATACAATCTCTCTCCGTGGATCTGGTCTAGCAGTGCCAGATAAAATACCAGATGCCCACTGAAATTTAAATTTCAGAGAAGCAGCAAACAAGGTCATAATTTAACGAGGCACCAGGCAATTCAAACTTGACACTAGGCCCTATATTTTTATGTGTTCAATCTGTCTTTGCACAACTGCTCTCCAACCACTGTAACCCTCTTTCCAAGCAGAGAAGCCTTGACTACAGATGGATTTCTCATGCCTTTACTTTCAGTTCTTTTTTCCATGTGAAATTGCCAACCATTCTCTCTTGGGTCGAATCTACTTGTCTTCTGGATTTTTCCTTTGCAGGGTTGTCATTGCTGGCCCAATACCTTCGTTCATTTTCCATCCTCAAAGTCTTCACTTCAACATGAACTCTCTCAAAGAGTGTCTCTTCACTGACTTTTTACTTCTGTGACTCTGTATAACTGAGTGACACATCTCAGAGCTGAGCAACCCCTGTCCATCATTCTAAGGACAAGCTTCCCAGAGCCAAGTTGATGCCACTCCAGAGACAATCCCAGTACTCCATCCTACACACCCAGACTTCCAGAATCAAAAGCAGACTTACTTCATTCTTTATCCATGGCCAGGTCCAGAACAACAGTTGCAGTTCATGGGACCCTGACTCTCATCCACATCATGTATGTCAGAGCAGAACTATGATCAGCGGAGTCTCAGAAGATGGTCAGCTTGTTCTTGGGCACCCAGGCTAGACTTGAATCCCTAACCTTTGGGTTATTAGCAAGTAGGTAGACTGATTGCTCCACCCAGAGGTTCCCAAGATCCCTGACTCATAGGTCCTTGAATCTTTGGTTCCTCAAAGAAAGATGACTCCCTTCTCTGCTAGATTCCCCAGTTTCTCTCCTTCCCAGACCCCTTGGCAAACCACTGTCCATTCTAAAATAGAGAATCCTAATGGTTTTGCTCATGGATGAAGTAGAGACTTCAGAAACTCACTTTATTATGGCTCCTTTGATTTATTCTTCTCCATCCCTGGGATAATCTCTCTACACTCCTCACGACAACCCCCAGACTAGAAGTCCTGAATTTTTTGCATCTCCCTGACTTCTCACTTTATCCACTTGGCCTCCCTGCCCCCGAAGTCCAAGACAGAGGCATTCCCTCTCTTAATATCCACATTGAATTGTTGAGGGAGGATGGGGAAGGAGGAGGGAAAGAAGGAGCTGATACCAAGGGCTCAGGTAGAAGGAAAATGTTTTGAAAATGATGATGGCAACAAAGGTACAAATGTTCTTGACACAATGAATGCATATATGTATTGTGATAAAAGCTGTATGAGCCCCAATAAAGTGATTTTTTTAGAAAAATCACTTTTGAGAAACTCTATTTGATTCACCTATTTACTTTCTGCAGGATACCATTTCTATAAACCATAGTTCTTAACACACAAATACTATAATCACAGTGCATTATGGGGAGAATCCATTTGGATCTTTGATTCCTTCAGATCGGGCTGGTTAAGTTTTGGTTTGAAAGACCTCTTCCCTAAGAATCACCTTGCTCTGGACAATGAGCTTAGTCAGACCCTGGGCTGGGTTAAGCATGGGATGGCGAGCCTCGGGGTCTGCAGGACCATCTCAGAAATGGGAGACTGCCAGCTCCAGGATAAATTTACCTGCTCAACAGACACTGAAGAGCAGGTCTATTCCATCCTGTGGGGAGAGCCCATATGGATGAAATGGACTCATGTGTAGTCACTTTGTTTTTTAGTGTATAAGCAGGGTTGCTGAGAGGACTAGATATGGTAACATCTCAAGACAGTTAGTTTAGTGTGTCTTCTATTTTAGGTTCTGGATTAAAACTTAAGGAATCCTGGTGATGTCATGGCTATCAGTTGGGCTGTTCACCTTAAGGTCAGCTGTTCAAAACCAGCTCCTCTGTGGGAGAAAGCTGTGGCTTTCTGCTCCTGTGAAGAGTGACAGTCGACCCAGCCCACAGGGCAGATCTACCTTCCCCTGCAGTCTCTCTGAGGGGGATTTTCTTGATGGCAGAGTTTGGTTTTGTTTATGAGAACCTAAGTTCTTCTTCAGTATTGAGGTTGTGAAAGGCATCCATTGACTGGGGGAGCCCTACAACTACTTGGAGTCTGAACAGAAATTCAGTCTCCATTGGGTTGGTTCTGACCATTAACCAACTGCTTTTTCCTCAGGTTGAGTGTGTTTGAAAGTGGGCTACTACTAAGACTCCCGTGGCTAGCCTTGGGAAGGATAGTTTCACCCTTGGGGTCTTGTCTAGTCCTCGCCCTTAATGGGGTTTGGCATATGAAGACTTTGTGGCCTGACCCAATCAAGGAGGCCAGCGCCATATGTCCTCATGCTGATGGTCTCCCATATCCAGAACAATTGTCTTTTGTTTATGTACTGTTTAAGGTTTAATAAAAGGGGAGGGGTATGGAGCGGAGACCCAATGCCCATCGGTAGACACTTGGACATCCCCCTACAGAGAGGCCATAGGGAAGTGATGAGCCAGTCAGGGTGAAGTAAAGCACTGATGAAACACAACTTTTCTCTGGTTCTTTGGTGCTTGCTTCCCCCCACTATCATGACCTCAATTCTACTTTACAAAAAGGATTGGACCAGAGCCTGCACACTGCTACAGATAAGAGCCCCAAACACAGGGAATCCAGGATAGATAAACCCCCTCAAGGCCAACAAGGAGAGTAGAAATACCAGAAGGATTAGGGGAGGGTGGGAGGAAAAAAGAGGAATTGACCACAAACATCAACCTGGAAACCCCTCCCGGGGTGGGGTGGGGGGCAGAGAACGGAAAAGTGGGTTAGAGGTGATGGAAGATGATGGAAGATATGGTAAAAATAATCTATAACTTATCAATATTATTATCAAAATAATCTAACATGAGGGTGGATTGGCAAGGGAGGGGGGAAGAAATGGGGATCTGATATTAGGGGCTCAAGTGGGAAGAGATTGCTTTGAAAATGATGATGGCAGTATATGTGCAAATGTGCTTGATACATTGGAGGGAGATATGGATTGTGATAAGAGATATAAGAGCCCCCAATAAAAAGATTTAAAAAAAAAAGTCCGAGTAAATTATATCTGAATTTCAGTTATGTTTTCTGCAGTAAATGACATGGAGTTGATCATATCTGACTTCCTCCAGCCTCCCCATTGCCCAGAGGCAAAGGTCAGGCAAGCATCCACTCTCCCCATCTTTAGTTATCCTATTCTGACACCAACAATGCCTCCCACCACACTCTACCTTGATCCTGGGTTTGATAATTGGCTGCAATGATCACATCACACTCACAGTCAAAACCCATGATTAAGGGGGCCTCATAGCGGAATGAGTGTTGGTTACCACAGCCAGTATCAAAACATGTGAAGAGTCCAATCATGCATCTACAGCAACACTTCTCTGCCAGCAGCTCCATCTCTCTCTAGTTCTCAGCCTTTCAGTTCTGTGGTCCATGGCCCTCTGCCTCCACCTGGGCCAGGAAGCTGGCCCTCTGATTGGTCCCACGATCCCATAGGCTTCTGTTCTGCCTGCTTGTCATGACCTCTGGTTTTGGTTTCCACCACTTCAAAAGGAGATCTGGAGCTTGCTCTTCCCAGGGTCCTGGGCTTTCTCTCTCTGTTCTTGCTTCAAAGATGGCTCAGCCTCATGCCCAGGGGATGGTAATGAAAACTGACCAGCTCCATCTACTAGTCTCTCTCTCTCTCTCTCTCTCTCTCTCTCTCTCTCTCTCTCACTCACACACACACACACACACACATACACACATTGTGTGCACAGTCCCACCCAGTCATTTGATGGGATTACAGAGAAATGGTTGAAGAGTCATATTAAGAAATTTCTCCCGACCCCACTTGAGGAGAGCGAATAAGAAGTGAATGGATATATTGTATGGAGTATGATACAACAAAAAATGATGATAATCATAAGAAGAAGATATACAATAAGAATAATAAGGAACCTTGGGGATAGTTTGGGGGTAGGTGGGGGAAAATCAGAGCTGATATCAGAGTTCAAGAAGAGAGAAAATGTTTGGAAGCTGATTGTGGTAGCAATTGTACAATTATACTTGATCAAATTGAACCATGGAACATTATAGTATCTATATGAGCTTTCCATACAGATATTATATTAAAACATATTTTTAATATTTAATTAAAAAGAAAAAAGAAAAAATTGCACTCACCACATTTTCCAATACAGCAGTACAAACGACATGCTAATCTTTTTCTATACAGACATTCCATTATTTAAACAAACAAATAAGCAAACAAAACTCAGTTGAGATAGACAAAGGGGAAAAGAAGCAGAAACTTAAATTGGCCTGTATTCTTAAATGCAATTAGATTTTGAAGAATGCACACCGATTCTTGATTAACCTGCTTTTGTCAAGAAACTACAACAAAACCTTTTGAAACATACCACTTCCCCTTCCCCCCCCCCCACTGCCCCCATCTTCTTAGGAAGAACTCTCAGATGTGTGGAAATCGTTCTTTGACAAATCTGTGCTCTCTGAAGTCATAAATATTTTTGCCCATTCCACATGACTTCCATCCAATTCCGAGGGCAAAGTCCTTCTTCTTACTGTCCCTCTACGGAATACTCTGTCCTCTGGAGGGGCCCGGTAGTTTAAGCCATCTTCTCATATAAGCAAGGGTGGCGGTGGCGCAAGGCAGGGCCTCGCTCTGCCGAGCAGAGGGCTGTGCACGTCAGAACTGATGGACACTCCCCTCCTTCAATGCTTCCAGTGCACTTTCTTGGAATGCTTATCTGTCCTTCCGTATTGCTGCTGAGTTTCTAGGCTGCCTGGACTTGCACAGCCCCCTACTCCCCTGCCCCCATGTTTACTCCCAATCCCCTATGTGACTTAGTACCTTCCTGCTTTCATGCTGCTTATCGCCCAGGAGTCGAAGCTTTAAATAGCCCAGCTTTTCATTAACTTGGGGGAAGCAAAACTAAATAGGGCGTGAAGACCCAAGGCGCTGGCCCGGGAATCAACTTTGCTAAATCTGTTTGGTGGTTTTAGAGGTCTTTCTGCCCATTTTCTGGTTCTCAGCAGTGTCCCTGGTGGTTGCTTGTGATAAGAAATTTCTAGATGAAGACATTTATGTTATGCTAAGCTCACTGCCTGTCCTCTCAATTGCTGCCCCAGACCGCAACTTTCTCAGAACTTCATTGCCTGCTATGGGGCAGTGCATCCTCTGGTGTGGCACGTCCTGGAGGTTCCTCCCAAATGGCTGGGTGGGGCCTTGCTGTTAAGATGCATAGAAACAGAGCACCGACCCAAGAAGATGTGTCCCACTGATTGGCACAGTTTCCTCTGCATATGTTTTATTTAGGGGTAATTTATTCAGGAATGAGAAGAGAGAATTGTGAAGGAGTTCACCAGGAGGATGGAGATTTTAACTATCACTTAGAAATGGGATGGCTACAATGGCTGTTGATGGGGTTGGTTAAAAAGTTCTTCATGCGGGACTTCTGGAGGTTGGGTGGGTTCCCTGACAGTACCCACTCCCTGCCAGCGAGTTGGTTCTGATTCATAAAGAGGCTATGTGCAGTCTGTAAACTGTGTATTTTATGGGAGTAATAGCTTTCGCTGCCTCCCATGAAGAGGCCAGCACTGTGGTTAGTGGTCCAACACTGCCCCCACAGCACCCCTCATGTTAAAGAATTCAAAGCAAATTCTTCTCTTCACTTCAGCTGGGAGGATTTCAGTGCTGGAATTTCCACCTGGAATCAGAGGTTCTGCTAATTGGTCAAGATTAGACAGCTCAGGAGAGGTCTGGTTGGTTTGCTGTCCCACTGGGCTTTAAAGGGAACATCTCAGAAGCAGTGACAGGGGACCTCACTACTGTCAAGAAGGAAGAGGACAGGGTGGAACAGTCTACCCTTGAGAGGCAGGAGGCAGCTGTGGTATCAGAAGTGCAGAGGACATGTGCTGGGCTGTTTGGGATAACGAGCTAAAACTCGTAATAATGCCTGAGCGTTCCTGATCATGAATTATAATCTGTTAGCTCTGCTATTAAAACCCCATCATCATACCTTTTATTGTCTGTGCATTCTGTGTGGCCATGGCCATGAATGACAGAGTCCAGCAGTACAGGGGGTCATAGGAGGGCTGCCTGTGCCAGGACAGGTGGCAGGGTGGAAACATGTCTGCCCTCGGCCTCATGGGAGTTGGCCCTGGACTGACGCTGGGTTTGACTCTCCTGGTGAAGGCAGAGAAGGGAAGATATGCCTGCCACATAATTCATACACTGACCCAGCCCATATTTATCAAGTGATCATGCTTCAGTGTTGAGGGCACCGCTCCCTAAGCAATCCCGAGGACAGTTCCGTCAACTTCATCACACAACTGTCTAGTTGACCACGAGAAGCCCACACTCGAATCTACTTGTGTGCTCGCCTCTCTCCAATAAGAGAGTGGTGTCATGTTGATGGACAATGGGAGCCTCTTCCTGTGAATGTCTTACATGCACCAATGACCCTGTGCTGCTTCGTCTTTCCCGTGTGGGGTGATGAGCTGGGAGGTTATTTGGGACTGGAAAAATCTAAGTTTCTTAGACTCATCATCCCCTTCGATTCCTGGCCCTGGTCTTCCTTCCCTTCCTGGTGTCCACGTGAAGCTTGGCCACTCTTCTCACTCCCAGTCACTGTACATGTCATTCTGGGTCTGGCAGGTCCCATTCCAGAAGCCCAGGAATGCACTTCTATGTGTTCCTAAAGGTAGGGAGAAAGGGACCCTTCTCAATTCCGTCAGCTCCCAATGGGAGACCAGGGGCCAGGGCTTATGCTGATCCTCAAGGAAAGAGAGAGGAACACTCACGCGTAGGCCACTCATTAAAGGAGGCCTGGTGGCCTCGCTAATTTTACATTGGCCTGCAAACCACATGATCAGCAGTTCAAACCCCACCGGCCACTTGGGAGAAAGATGAAGCTTTCTGATCCAATGAATGCTACAACATTGGAAACACAGAGGGACATTTCTCTTTCATCCCAAAGTGTTTCTGTCCATCAGAATTTGGTTGACAACAGTCGCGAGACCCTCCCAGGTGGTAAATGACCTTGTGATGTCCCAGTTAGGAATCCATGGGTGATGCCAAGGGTGAGGCTTTTGTCTGTTACCCAGAAGCTTGGTTGCTCAAACCCACCAAAAGCCCTCTCAGAGGACAGAGGTGGAAACCTGCTTCCAGAAGCTCCTGATCATCATAGCCTTAAAAAACGCTGGACAGACAGAAGTCACCTCTGCAGACATGGGGTGGCCAGCTGGGTACCAGATGCTGCTGAATGGCTCTGACTCACAGGGACCCTCTGGGCACAGTCAGGGTCGCCTGTGCTCCACCGCATTCCCCGGGCTGGTTTCAGAAGCAGAGGCCCAGGGCTTTCTTCCAAGGCCCTTCCTATTGGCCTCGGGCTCTCCAAGTTTAGTGTCCTCATAGCAAGCGTATTGCACACCCAGGACTCCTCGTGGCTTGCTAGTGCTATCTTGTCTGCAGCCTAATTCTCTCCGCCTCAGAGGACCTCGTCATTTCCACCTAATGGTGTGTGAAGAGCCGCCGTGTGAGCAATACAAGCCCCCAGCATCCATCCTGTTTGTCTATGGGACAAAGACCTCTTCAGTCTCTTTGTGCCAACGCCACTGTGGGCCCTGGAGAGGAGACTGGGCTCCTGGTTTAGGGGCCCACTGAACAGAGGTTTGTCATGCCTGAGGGGGCTCCCGGAGCAGGAGCAGTTGCCCGAGTGAGGCTGTGTTTTCTCAGGTTGATCAGACTAGGTCACTCTAGGGTAAGAGGACTAGATGTCCTGTTTTTTAACAATTTAACAATGTCCTGTGGTGTTTTAAAATTAAAATAAATATATTAAAATACTATTTTTGCATTCTATGAAAATTTTTGTTGCTCCATATAGACCAAATTTTTAATCAAGAACCCACCCTCCCCCTGGTCAATGGCGTTCTGCGTAAGATCTGGTCACTTTACTCTAGGGAAGACTCTAAACCAAGACCCAAAGGAGGAGAGCTTTCTAATGTGGGGTGTCAGAATTATGAGGCCAAGGCCTTCACCCCATTACATGCCTTTAAAAGCGCTTATTTTCAGAAAGTGGTTTTATTGATGTGTTTCCTTTTGATTTTGATGTGGGCGAAGGTTTCTGGGGTGAAGGGGTTTTCACTCAGCATTTCTTCTTATGACCTCGGTGGCAACCCCCACAATGCACCAGTCCCCTTCCCACTTCCCCTTTTCTGTCCCTCCACTGAGCCTTCTCCCTGGGAAAATGCTTCCCTTTGGATTCGCTATGATTGGTTGTTAGAAGAATCTCGTCCTTGCCTGGTGCCATGGTCCGCCCTCAAAGCTGTGGGGCTGAGGTGAGCCGTGCGGGGAGCTTCCCAGCCCTGGGAAGACTGGACCAGGGCTCTCCCCCTTGTGTCTCCTCGTGGGCGATGCTTCTTTCTTGTCTCCTAGGGCTGGTCCTTTGCATGCACATAGAAAAGAAAGCCGGCTGAAACACTACCGCGTGGAAAACCCCAAGAATCAATCACTACAAGGGGAAGCATCAGAAAGCCAGAGGGAGCCGCGAGCACAGCACTAAACCAAAGGAAACGTGCCGGGCCAATCCCCTCTCTTCTGCAGCTTGGTGTCGACCCCCTCAAACATTCTGAAGGCTTCCAAACAGTTCTGGTTTTGTCCAGCAAACGATCTGGCTCTTCCCCTCTCTTGCTGATCCTCAAAAGACTGTTGTAGAAATAAATTATTTTCATACTACCATCAAATGAAAGGAGAACATCTATTTTCTGGATCGAGGGTGGGGGCAGGGATAGTTTTTCCTCAGTGTGAAGCACGATGCTTCTGGAAGAAAGAGTGCAAAGCCTGCAAATACTGTGCACGGGTGTGACTCCTGGAGCCGCCTCCCCATGGGTGGACAAGCTCCAGCTTCCAACTTTCTGTTTGGTCCTTGTTTCCAGTAAGCAACCGAGAGTGCCCCTGTGACATTACGAGGCTCTTGTGTGGGTTTAAAAGAAGGAGAATGAAAAGAGTGAAGACACAAAGGCTAATTATTTAGAGAACTATAGTAGATCCGATCAAACCCATCAAAGATGATTTTTCAGACCAATAGTCACAGTTTGAAAACACAGAAACCCCCTGCCATCAAACGGCCTGACAGGACAGAATTGACCTGCTCTGGAGGGCTTACAATATGGCGCGTTTTACAGAGAAAGAAAGAGCCTCGTCTGCTTACTGCTGAGCAGCTGGTGGATTTGAACTGCGACCTTGCTGTTAGCAAGTCAACTTGCAGCCCACAGAGATTCCGTCTCTGAGAAGATGGGAATTCACTTGATCCTCTTGATTTGACCAGCTCTGATTTAGACCCTCCATGTGCCCCGTATTTTATAAAGTGGAGCCTTTGATTATGATGATTCAGAGCAAATGTTTCTGTTTTCAGAATTAATAATACAGCGAGGGCACGTTGCCTAGATATGATTTCAGTAAAGCTTTCAGATGTAAAATAATACATTACTTAGATTTTAACAACTCTCCCCCGAGGGATTTCAGTAGTTAAAGTGAATATAATTGTTGCAGTAGGACATATGACATGTTTCGGTTGTTCTTTGATCTCTCACTGAGCAATGGAGTCACGTTGTCCCTTGGCAGCTGACCAGCATTTAACAATCATGCCCATCAAAACTGTCCACGCCAAGCACAGATCAGTGGCACCATAGAATTATGGCCTTACTATCTGTTCCATTTGGGGTTTTATTCCTGCTCCCAAATCCCTATATTTCCTTATCAAAAAGTACCTATTTTCACATAAAAGCATATTTTATGAATATTACTTTATTCATTCATTCCATGATGCATCTATTCTTCAGAAATATTTACTCACCAGAACTCACTGGAGTTCTGTGTGTACATAAGATTCCCATTCAAACACAAAAGTGGATACAAATATTAAGTGTGTGTCATATTTGTTAAAATTTGTTTTATTTAATATCATTCATAGTCTTTGGAATATTGAAATGTCTCCCAACACTGCAAAAGAAAGGCAGCATTGTGTTGCCGAAGGTGCTAGGTTCGGCTGAGTCCTTCTGGGACAAAACAGAATAGCCGCAGAGGGTCTTCCAATTCCCAGGACTTTTCCCCAAGGACCTCTGGTTGGGTGAAAGTGTCTGCCCTCAGACTAGAAGTTGAGAACTTAACTCAAAGTCCCCAGGGCCCCTTCAACAATTCCATCCTGTGGCAAGATGTCAAGTGTGCACACTAATGGTCCTTGATTTGATGTCTTTCTCATGGAAAAGAGGCCTAGAACTTGTGCATGGGTTCAAGTCTGGGTCCATTGATAAGTAAGGGGAATGGAGAGAGAGAACAGGAAGGATACTGTCCACTCCTAACAGGTTCCGTGAAGGGTGGGAAGGTTCACCTGGGCAAAGAGGTAGCTGGTCATACAAGAATGATGATGGAGTGGCCAATGGCCTCAGACAACTGGAAATGAAACTGCTCCTGAACTGTTGGTAGGATTAAGAAGACTGATGTCCAGACAAGGCTAAAACCCAGAGGACTATCATACAGAGGCCCACCTGTCATGTCTTTCCCTTGTGTGGAGGTTCTAGGTGTTAGCCAAGACCTTGATATTTCAGGAAGGAATTTCTGGGGCATTTCTCATGAAGAGTCAATCAAATTGACAACCACATCACTGTCTTCATCCTCAGGACCCTCAGAATCCTCTGACACCAAGAGATCTTGTCCTGAGGAGAGCAGAAGCTACTTCACAGCCGAGCTCTTCACCTCAAGCCCTTCCCAGCAGCATCTTCATCCTCAGGGTCCACAGAGAACCCTGGACATACTGGCCCTCTGAAACCAGTTTCTGTCCCCAGTGCTGGGGTGCAAGTGGAAGGGGTCCTGTGCGAGATTTCTAAGAATGTCCATGTGACTGCTAGAACTCCATGGACTCAAGCTACTACCCAAATACTCACCATTGCATGTGGGGTGTTAGTAAGTAGCAAGCTTGTCCTTCATGTAATTGTTAATGAGGCAAGTGTGGGGATCAGTTGCATCCCTGGGGAGGTTGAGGGGAGGGGACTACACAGAGGGACAATATCCAAGAGAGTGATGCAAAAAGTGGCTATGTACACTCTTTTTTTTAGTGCTTCAGCAGAAATTTACTATCTTAGACCAGAAAAAATGTCACTTATTTTAACTGCATGTATGAGACAGGTTCTCTAGAGAAATAAAACCAGAACACTTATGATTGGATAGATAGAAGATGGATAGATAGATAGATAGATAGATAGATAGCGTGAATGGATATTACAGCTAATTAATTCACACAGCAGTACAGAGCACTCAGTTCAACTCACTTCCATGGAACAGTTAATATACTGTAAGTTCTTCCTCTCATGAGGGCTGCTGGATCCAAGGACAGGGAAACAGACAGCTGAGTCTTCCCTCAGGTAATGAAGGCAGTCCAGCCATAGGCAGTAAACAGCAGGGCAAATCACCAACAGTCAGCAAGACAACAGGATCCAACACCCCCAAGTTCAAGCAATGGCAAAGCAGGTCACAAAGGAACTTCAAACTCTAGCGACAGGATCCATGGGTTAGGTGTCTCATGGGGAGTAAAGCTCACAAGTTGAGGTAGAGAACTAGCTAAGGCAGTCACACGCTGTTCTGATCACCAGAAAGCAAGGGAGAGAGGGGCGGGGCTTGCCAAGCCATTTATCTCTTTGCTCTCCAATCAAACTGTGACCTTATTAATCCCCTTGTTCCTATTGGCAAAGTTGGTACAATAAATTTGCCTATCACACTGCACACACTTTTTTTTTCAGCCCAGCTTATTTATAGGGTTAAACTCTGCGCTCATTGCTTTTTGCATCTTTTCATGTGTCTCTGCAGAGCTGTTGTTGCTCCCCAGTTACAATGACAGGTGAATCACCTACTTCCCTCTGGATGCCTTCCATCCTTGCACTGTCCACTCTTTAAATTGGCTGATTTTTTTTCAGATTTTCTGGTGTTTTTGCCAAATTATTGTGGTATGAGCTATTTGAGAATCCATACCAATAACTGTTTTGAGAATTAGGTAATCATTTCACTAGAGTAAAAGAAAGAGGAATATTTCTAAAAAGGCTCCCATTCAGTTACTACTAATGTATCTAATGCAGTTCAATATAGAGATATTTTGCAAAGTAATGTGCTGTTTAGTTCTCAGGTTATCTAACAAATTTCACACTTAGGTAATTTATAACTATATCTGTCCCATATCACTCTATGATTAAAATTATCAACAGATGTGACAGAGTGTTCTATATACACGGGTACAGAAGGGGGCAGGTGTGGCATTGGGTGACGGCAATTCTATTGATGCCTGTTTCTGATCATGGGTTTGTGCAGGAAGTCCCTCCCCTCATGAAATCCATCTGACCTATAAGATTTAAAAAAATGAGGAAGGAGTCCTTATTAGAATTTAACCACATCTATTTCTACATCTTCCCCACCACCATCACCCCTGTCCTCACCCCTTATGCTACTGAAGTATCCTTCTCAGTGCATGTGAGTGTTCCAGGCCACCAGAGACAGATGTGGATCCAATCCGTAACCTTTCCAAATCTGGATATTTTACCCCAGAGAAATCTGCTGGATCTCAAAGGTGAATGTGGTCTTGTTTTATATAAGAAAGCTCTTAGGGATGTTCCATCGGCTCTCTGTTCTGGCTAACCAGATGCCATTCATCTGTTGCACTGTGTGCAGCAGTCAGAATGAGGAACAATTCCCTCAGGACAGCCTGGACCTGATCCCATGAGGCCCCACCCACTTTTTGAAACTCCTCCCTGGGAGCCCGTCCACCTACTACTGGACCACCTTCCTAAGGGTCATCATCTATTGCCTCCCACCACCTTAACCACCACCACCATTACCGAGATCATCAATACCACCATCAACACCATGACCAATATCATCACCACCACCACCATCCCTTCATTGCCATGTTGACCCTATTCATAGTGACGTCATATGTGTCCACGTCGACCGGGCTCGACGGGGTTTGCGAAAACAAGCACTCTGATGTAGCCCTCCATGGTGTTCCTCCTAGGGACCTTTAAACAGACTCACAAACAACGGGCCCTTCAGTGAGCAGCTGAGCAGTTAACTCTCTGCACCATCCAGTAGATCAATTCACTGTCAATCTGACTCATGGAGTTCATTCTGACTCCTAGTGACGCTATCGGGGCAGAACTTCCCAGAGGGTTTCTGCCACTGTAACTCTAGACAGAAGTAGAAGGCCTCATCTTTCTTCTTTGCTGGGCCGGCTCTTTCTAAATGCTGGGCTCCTACCCAGGAATATCACAAGGTCAAACATCCACCCATAAAAGACCTCTGAGTTTTCCTATAATTTCCCCAACTTCATCCGAGCAACAAATAGGTAGCTCTAACACCTCCCAAGCATGGGGTAATACGTAGCCACAGGTCAAGGTCAAACCCAGTTCTTCTTTGAAGTTACTGCTCTAACAAGAATGAGTCTGAAAGATACCATTTAGAACATCCTTCGAAAGGATTTCTATTATTTTGTATTTTTATTCACTTTGTCTATCAAAGAAACAACATAAGAGAGAAATATTTTAAACATGTACTTAATATTACAGCCACACAATATTGTTTCCTATGAGAAATAAACTTCTGATTCACTTGGATGAATCTACAGTTAAAAGACTTGTTTATATTGCCGAGTATATTTAAGCCCATTCCAAAAATGTAGCTTGTCATCTTAGCATCTGAGGTATTGACTTTGGGGCATGAGTTAAACCATTTTTTTCTTTCTTTTTTAATTCTCATTGGAAGCACTGAATTGTAACACTGTAATCTTCTCTAGAACCATCTTCTATTTCATGTATCAGGAAAGACTTAATTGTTCTTTGCAGAATTTCTAATTCTAAAAGTGGTGACAATTTATATTCCAAAGAAATATAATTATCCTGCTCAGAAGAGGGGAGAAACGGAATTGGCTTTATTTTTAAATTATAATTACAATCATATATTGGCAGCACATGTGAGCGACTTAGACATGTAATGGTAATGGCAACAGCCGGCAGCGGGAGAAGCACATGGACACGGTCCTAGGCCAGAGGCGTGGGCTCTGTTTGTTGACGTCTGTGCTTGTTCTGGAGCATCCAGGTCTACAGTCCCACAGGCGCCTCTTTTCTTGGCTTGGTTGTCTCTTTCAATACCCACAGTTGCTTCCAGTGTTAAGTAGGACATGTTTTCTGCTTTGAGTACAATTTGTTTTTAAAGGGGAATTTGATGGTATTTAACTTTGTATTGATTCAAAAAGTTGATAACTTCTGGAGATAAGTAATGGTTTCATGGTATGACCAATAGAGTCCAGAAGTAATGCCATGCTATGCCTTATAATAAGTACTTTTCCTTCCATCTGGAAGTCAGAAATGAGTGACATTTCTACGCACCTTCGTTGAAGTTGAGGATGCAGATGGAGACTGTGAATGCGTGAAAGCTTACACCTTGGAGTTTGTATTTTAAAATGAGATTTTGTGTTTTATATGAAGCCTGGGTGACTTAGGTAGAGAAAGATCCACAACCAGTTCCTTCTCTGCCTTCATCTTAAGTAGGGAGATGGACAACCCTACACATGGATTGGAAAGAGGGCTCTTGGACACATTAAATACCACAATACTAAAAATAATCCATTCTGATCAAGTGGATCCAGCATCATGAGCCCCAGTGCAGAGACAAACTGCAAAGAAAGTCTTCTAGATGTTATCTATCAGAGAGTAAACACCAGGCCTATCGTCCACCAACTGCCAACCTTGCAGCTGCACACAAGTCACATATAGCCTCGCTGGAGAAAATAGGCAGTGTTGGAGACGGGGGTCAAAATGGAAGGTGAAGACTTGGGGAGAACAGGTTGGGACGTCAGATCGCATGAAGAATCTGAAGCAGCAGCAATGTGAGTGAGCGTCTTGCCCGTGGCTGGCAATTAAGAGAGAAATGGGAAGCCAGGTGTGGACATGGAGCCATCAGAGGTGGGCAGACAAAAAGGAGACGGTGCCACAGAGGCCGAGCTGAAAGAGGGTGTATCAGAGAAAAGCAGGAAACCTCTTCAAGCACACGAGGCCCTAACGACAAAGAGAAAGCGTTGGACCAAAGACACCGTCATGTGCTGGCTCCTGGGACTGCCCTGAAGGAGAACCATGCATGGGGGGCTTACAACACTGGAAATGGATTCCCACTCCCCTCTGGAGGCCACAAAACCAAAATCAAGGGGTTGGCAAGACCAGGTTCCCTTTGTGGATCTAGGGAAGGAATCTTCTTTCTCTCTCAAAGCTTCTTGGGGTCCCCAGTGTTCCTTACCTTGTTTCTACAAGACCCCAGTCTCTTCCTCCATCAGTGCATGGTACCTGCCCTTCCCCTCTGGTTTAAGGACACCACTTGGGCTGGATTAGGACCCACCTGCTCTGCCATGACCTTCTTCTTTTTAGCTAAACCTCTACTTTAAAGAGGATGATGACCTTCTTTGGGGACCAGTCTCTGCTGATGGCAAGTTCAGAGCACACAAGGTGAAGTCTCACCATCTTGGCTTTTATGGAGCTCTCTGCATGGCCTTTCTCCAAGACAGTTGTGTTTATTCTTTTGGCAAACCATGGTGTTTCCAATACTCTTTGCCAACACTGTCATCCAAATATATTTTCTTGATCTTCCTTATTCATTTCCAGCTTCCCCATGTACATGAGGGAATTGAAAATACTAAGGCTTGGGTAAGGCACATGATAGTCCTTAAAGTGACATCCTTGATCTTCACGACTTTAAAGATGTCTCATGGAGCACAGTTGCCCAATGCAATAGCTTGTTTGACTGCTTAGCTGCTGATTCCATGGACATTGATTGTGGATGAGCAAGGGGGTCTAGCTGACCCCTTCAACCTGTTTCTCTGCTTTATCATGATATTATGGTCTGTTTGTCTTGTTATGAGGCCTTGGGCTTTCTTTACATTGAGCCAGCAGTTCAAAACCACCAGCTCTTCTGAAGGAAAGAGACAGGGTTTCTGACTCATGCAACAGTTAGAGTCTTGGAAGCACACCAGGGGAGTTCTAATATGCTCCACAGGGTCACTCTGAGTAGGCACTGGCTCAGTAGCAATGAGTGTTTACGTTGAGTTGCAACCTATGCTGAAGGCTTCATCTTTAATTAGCAAGTCCTTGAAGTGCTCCACACTTTCAGCAAGCAAAGTTGTGTCATCCCTATGTCACAGATTGTTACTTAGCCCTCCCCTCTGATCCTAATGTCTTGTTCATCTCATAGAGTCTAGTGATTCTGATTATTTCTTCAGACTACAGGTTAAATTATCATGATGAATGAATACAACCCTATTTCACACCTTAACTGATTTTAGAATACGGAATATTCCCTTGTCCCCTTCCTAAAACTGCCTCTCAGTTTATGTGCAAGTTCTGCCTGAGCATAATGAAATGTTATGGAATTTCCAATCTTCAAAATGCCATCCATAGTTTGGGTGTTATGATCCACGCAATTAAGTTATTTCGCATAGTCAATAAAGCACAAATGTCTTTCTGCTATTCCCTGCTTTCAGTGAAGATCCTCCAGGTCATATCTTCTTTTGAATCTGGCTTGAGTTTCTGGCAGTTCCCTGTTGATGTATTATAACAACCATTATTGAATATTCTTCAGCAAAATTGTACTTATATATGATATTAATGATATTGCTTGATAATTTCGCTATTATGTTGTGTCAACTTTATTTGGAAGAGGTACGTTTATCTCTTCCAGCTGGTTATCCAGGTGGCTATGTCCAAATGTCTTCACATAGCTGAGTGCTCCCTGTGTTCCATCAGCTGTTGAAATGTTTCCATAGGTATTCTATCAGTTTCCAGAGCCTTGTTTTTCCTTCAGTTCAGCTTGCGCTTCTCCCTTCCAGTTGGTTCTTGACTATATGCTACCTCTTGAAATGGTCGAATTTCCACTCGTTCTTTATAGTACAGTGACTCTGTGTTTTGTTTTTATCTTCTTTTGATGCTTCCTGCATTTTTCAATATTTTGCTCATAGAACCCTTCAATATTGCAACTTGAGCCTTGAAATTGCCTTCAGTTCTTTCCATTTGATATCTACCGAGCGTGTTCTCTTTCTGTACCCTTAACTGCATTTCTTTGTGTATTTTATTATGATACTTTGTCTTCTCAAGCCGCCCTTTGGACATTTCTATTCCACTGTAGGACCTGATCATTTCTGAGATTGATGCCATTCCATGGAGCCAAAACGAAGCCTCACTGCTCCCCAGATGATGCTCTGTTGCAGGTCTGTGTCCAAAGTCAGAGGACGTCACAGTGATTGAGCCCTGAGCACCTAATCAAGAGGTTGGTGCTTCCAACACACCAGCCTCTCTCAGGGAAAAGGTGCAGCATCAGCTTCTGTAAAAGCCCACAGCCCGGGAGACCCCAGGGGCAGTTTCTCTCCATCCTGTGGGGTCTCTGTGAGTCAAAATCCACTCAACAGCAGTGGGTTAGGTCTCGTCTGAGAAGGGCCTTTAGCACTGGTGACTTTCATGAAAAACAAAGCCGTGACAAAAGCAAAAAACAAAATAACATGGCCACGGATTGAGTCCAACTCCTGGAAGACCTACTGGTCAAAGCTGAGTTGCCCTTTGGGTTTCCAACACTGTCCATCCTGCCTGTAGCAGCAAGTTCGCCTGTTCCCCACCCAAGAGCAGCCGTCAGGTTGACCTGCTGACCCTGTGGTCAGCATATCACCCACTTCACAACCAGGCCTCCTGTCATGCCGTGTTGTATTGCTGTTGTCAGGGGAAATGGAAAAGACCCAGCACCTTTCCTAAGGCCGCAGCGATGTTACAGAAAGACAATACAGAAACTACCGGTTGTGGAGGCGCTTCCTCCTTAGATTCCGAGTCTGCAAGTTACATCACCTCAGCAACCAAGAGTCTTAAAACGCTGAGCAATGGCTCTGGAAGGGTTTGAGGAATCATCTGATAGACCAGCATCTGCTCAATAAAAGTGATTGGTGGTTTGCTGGCAAAGTGGTGACTGATTTAGGAGTGCTCATGAAGCTGGAGGTAGACATGTCAGGTCCCCACATGTGTTATTGTAATGGTGTGTGATCATTAAAGTGCCCCCATCTTTATTCTACCTACTATGAGCAAGATGCTGTGTTATGAAAAAGTTTCAATGAAAGGTCCACAGCTCTTTGTTATGAAACATCGCCTGTTCTTCAGGTCACAGGTGCACAGGAGGCGTGTCAGATGAGAGCCAGTTGCAGGGAAAGTCCCCCTACTTGGAACATCAGGTGCTGGTGGGCTCACTCAGAGAAAAGGCCTGGGAGGAAAGGGTCCAAGCACTTGAAGGAATTCTAGGTTGGATTGGATCTCCCTAAAGATGCAGCGTCCTGTGACTGACCCTGATTGAGGAGATGAGTCATCCTTTGAAGGTGCTGTTCATTTGCATACTGTTACACTAATAAGTTGGGTCCTCAGCCTTCATGGTGGGTCTCCTCCTACTAGAGAAGAAATGTAGACACAGAGGCAAATCTGAAGAGAGAGGCCCTGTGTGGAGCCACCTGCAGGCAGCAGAAGGCCAGGATACCCTGCACCCATCAGGAGCTGTGACAGGGCTTGGGATGATTCCTCCCACTCAAAGTCCTCTGATGAGAGACCTGCTAATGCCCTGAAATGAACTTCCAACCTCCTCAACAATTAGACAACAGTGTGTTCTTCTTCAAAGCACTGCACAGCATATCATTTTGATGAGGAATCTCTCTGGGGCACTGTGAGTTAAGGATTGGACTGTTAATTGCGGTGGTTCAAAGAGCAGTGATTCAAACCCAGTGTCTACACCAATGTAAAATGAGACTGTTTGCTCAAGTAGAGATTTACAGTCAGAGAAACCCTTTGTAGAATCACTATCAGTTGGTGAGAGCAATCAAAATAAGACTGAGGAAGAGCTTCCTTCTCAAAGGAGTGTCCATCATAATGGCATGGATGGAGTAAAGCCTATAGGAGTGTGCTTGCTGATGGGGCATGACTCAAAGTAAGAAGTAACATTTGTGAACATCTATTAATAGTTAGAACTTGGAATGTAGGATAATCAGAAGTCATCAAAAATTATACAGAACACATAACGATCAATAGCCTAGGCATTAGTGAGCTGTATTGGTCATCTTGAATCAGAGAATCATATGGTTTTCTCTGCCTGTAATAAAACCTTAAAGAGGGATGGCTTCCAACTCATTATCAAAAAGACATTTCATGATGTATCATAAAGCAGGATGCTGTTTGTGAGAGAACAATATCTATCCATGTACAGGAAATCCAGTCAATACAACTATTATTCAAATTTGCATGCTAACTAAAGTTAGTGGTGAGGAAATCAAAGAACTTTATCACATAACTCAGTCTGAAATTGGTCAGGCAATCAAGATACATTGATAATTGCCAGTGATTTGAATGCAAAAGTTGCAAACAGGAAGGAGTAGAACTTTGCTGAATGGGAGGGAGACTTGGAACTCTTGCTGATGAAGATCCAGGCTTGCAATCTTCAACAGTGATTAAAGGTCAAGGTAAAGAAAACAAAAACCCTCACCACAGGACACATCAAGAAAAAAAATAATCCTTATCAGTGACGATCAGAGTTGTCAATGATTTCATTCTGTGTAGACACACAGTCAGTGTTCATGGAAGCAGCAGTCTGGAGGTGTAAGGGTGCCTGCATCAGGTCAGTCTGCAGCACAGATGTCTGGAGAGCATGGAAAAAGCAAGGACATTGCTTTGAGGGCTACAGTGCCCCTGACCCAAGTCGGGGTATCTTCATTCACCTCAAATGCATGTGAAAGTGAGAGGATGAATAAGGAAGACTGAAGAAGAATTGATGCAATTTGGGTGATGTCAAAGAGAACTTACTGAAAGTACCAAAAAGAAGAATCAAGCCTATCCTGAAAGAAGCACAGCTAGAATGGCCTTTAGAAGCCAGGCTGATGAGACTTTGTCTCAAGTGCTTTGGGCTTGATATCGGGAGAGACTGGTCACTGGGGAAGGACATCTGGCCTGGCAGAGAGTCGTCGGTGCAAAAGAGACAGATGGATTGACGTGGGGGCAGTGCCCATGGTCTCCAACATCGTCGCCATTTTGAGGGCAACATTTGGTTCTTTTGTACATAGATTTGATAAGTAGGAACTTACTCCAAGTTCCCAACAATCACCACCAGAGGAGCTGGAATTGACTCTGTGTTCATGGGTGGGAGGAAATGACGAAGGGACTCAGTGAAGGTGGCAAGTTTCTGTCATAGGCATCCACAGAAGAGCAGTCATGAGAAGATGGACATGACCTGGTTATAGGAGTTGGTTCTGTACAAGAAACAGTCTTGACTGTGGGTGTGACCTGGGAGTCCATGAAATGTCCTCCTGGGAGATATTAATTAAATACAATGAACTCTTGCATGGAAACATTTCCCAAGAAGAGAACGCATAAAGGTGGAGGCATCTACGTTCCACTGTTGCACAGACAACTGCCCCCTCTGGATCAGATCGGATCCCTGGAGGGGCAGTATAAGTGCTTAGCTGCTAACTCAAAGGTCCCTGGTTCAAACCCACCAGCCACTCCTTGGGAGAAGAAGGAAGCATCCTATTTCCATAAAGATGATAGCCTTGGAAACCCTACTCTATCCTATCAGATCACCAGGATCAGAATCCACTTGACGGCACGGGGTTTTGACTTTCTGGTTAGATCAGATGACATGTGGGGTCTTTGTTTCATGGGGCTTAAATAACACAATGCCACAAACCCAGTGACTTATCAGAACACAAATTTATCATCTCACGGTTCTTGGGGGAGGGAGTCCGAGATCGTGGCATCAACCGTGTCCGCTCCTTCTGAGGCCTTGGGGAAGAAGCTTCTGTGTGCCTTTCCCCTACCTTCATCTGTCTCTCCTTTTCTTCTATAGACCGCAGTCACAGAGGACCAGCACCACTGTCCTCCAGCATGGCCTCATGCGAACTGACCCTCCCTGAGGAGCCCTGGTCCCAAACAGGGCCAGGTTCCCAGGGGCAGCCATGGAATTTCATTCAGCCTGCCCTTTGAAGGGGACACCATTGAATCCATAGCATGAATATGAGATATATTTTTTACTTTGCTATAAAGAGCGAGGTTGTGGAACATTTTTCCATCATCTTCTTATCTCTTTCCTCTTGAGGGAGCTGCTTCCAGCTGAGAGACCACGTAGCCTTGCTCACAGAACCATTCATGGGGAGTGAGTCAGCTTCCCAGCCATACCTGTGGGTACTCCAGTATTCAAATCTGCCCCCAGCCTCATTCTCATCCCCTTCGGTAATTTAAAAAGCCAATTTTTTTTCACTTTGGGAAATCCCTTTGAATACAATGAAAGATCATTTGCAAGATGAAACTCACAGGGGGAGACAAGGTGCTTTTCTTTGTGTCTCTGGGGACATCTCTCCTCACCTAGAGAAAGCAGAGATGATCTTATTTCCAAGGAGCATGTGCTGTGTCACCCTGCAGTCGGCGGGCCCTCGGGTTTCCATCTATGAAGCTCCCTGGAGACGATGGACTGTGACTGTGACACACAGATGTGGAAGGAGCCAGCTCTGCCTTCCAGAGGTCAGGCAAGGTTAAAGAGAATAGACACCAAAGAAACAGAACCATGAAAAGCAATCATATGAGACAGATACACCTCAGGTACAGCCTGAGTCAGCCCTGCTCGGCCTTCACCTGTAATCTGAGGCTCTTGGGGAAAGTGCCACCATGACCCCCAAGCAGTGAGTGGAGGCTTTGACCACATGTGTTTATGGATCGAGTCTTTGCCGTTGGCCCGAGACGGCTCCCACACACGGCCAGCTGGGGAACAAAGCTTGGCCCGGACCTGTAAGCTGCTGGTGGGGTTGGTCTGCTTGAGCCCGCTGCTACAGTGACCAGCCAGCTCAGGGAAGGTCTCTTTTTTTGTCACTTTTCTAAACAGGATGTCCTTCTCCAGGAACTGATCTTTCCTGCAGACAAAGGAAGGGAGCTAGAGTCTTGCCGCCTTACTTCTCAAGACCTTGGAACAAGCTTTCAGAGTAATTTGAAGAAAGGCAATGCACAGTAGACTGGGAATTTGGAATTCTTTCTCCTCTTGGGATAAGGCGATGTTGGTACTGAGCAACCAGCTGAGGTGGGAGAGGTGACATCTTAAGAAGTAATTGTTGTTGTTGTTGTTGTTGTTGACCACAGAGTCTGCTCTGATGTACAGTGGCCCCACAGGCAGTAGAACCAAACACCACCCAGTCCCACAACACTCCCCCCTCCCACGACTGCTGCTGTGTTGAAGCTTGTTGATGCAGCTACTCCGTCTCCTTGAGCGTCCCCTGCATCTCAATAGCTCTCAATGGCCTTCTCCAGAGGCTGGCCTCTAGTCTTCTCCTCTCACATGTCTAAATCATGAGAGATGAAATTGGATCATCATTGCATCTAAGGAACATTCTGACTGTACTTCCTGCAAAAGGGATTAGTTTGTCTCTGGCAGTCCCGCCCTGCGTGTGACCAGAGATAGCTAAGTCGACCAGGCGTCACTTCTAGGGCTGGTTCTAAGAGGCCACACCCACAAAGCAAAGTTAGAGTGACCACCTGGTGCCTGGGAGATATCTGAAGGCCCAGTGGGGACTGCAGAACAACTCCCATGGACGATGGTGCCAAACTCATCATCTGATGGTGCACATGGCTTTCCTGCAGATGCTGAGAAAACACAAACTTGGGCCTTGAAACTACAGGCCTGTCTGTGTTCTCACAGCTCTGGAACCTGGTGGTCTTCATGCCCGGGATGTGTGGGTTCCTTCTGGGAGAGAATTTGCCCTTGGCATTTCCAACATCTCTCAGGAAGAGCCCATCTTGTGTCTTTGGGTTCCGGTGACCCTGGGCAGCCTTTGTGCATGACTACAAGGCTCCTCTCTGGGTCTATCTCTCTGAGCCCCATTGCTCCTTTTATGTGGATGCTACTCAGTGGGTCTGAGATGCACCCTCCTTTGGTGTGACCACATGTCAACTCTGCTCCCAAATAACCAAGTTCACAAACACAAGTGTTAGGGCTTCAACGGGGATCGCTGCCAATCCTAACACAACAAGCTGTCAGCAAGAGGCCAAGCTGGTGAGTATGAGGTGAAACAGGGCAGTCCCTGTCACATAGTCAGTCACATAGTGGTGTGGGGTAGAGCCATGAGCCCTCTCAAGATCCAGAAGTCTGAAGGGAAGCCACCTTCCCCAGATAGACCTTTCAGAGTCTAGACACATACCTAGAGAGGGTGGAGACTTGTTTCTGCAATGTGTGCGGTATGCAGCAGCTCAGAGTTCAGAGGCACAAGTGTGGTCTTCAGGAAGAGCTCCTCCCCACGCCGGACCCGCCTCAGGCACCTGAGAGTGAGACCACTGGTTCACTGCAGACATTTCTGGCAAAAGTTTCAGTGGAGTGGGAGAGCACCAACAAGGCTCTGAGCACCCAGAGCGTTGCATGAGCTGATGGGACCTTTCCCAGGCGTGGGTCAGGCACAGGGCCACTGCTTCCAATGCTCTATTCATAGCGTCTTGGCATCGGCCCTGCTCATGAGTTCACGACCCTCACCTCTCGGCACCTCAAGTGTCTGCACGTGCTGAGACCAGCCCCACAAAGAACCTCGGTCCTGTTAAGACGTGTCTGCAGCCAAGGGACACTCGCACCCTACCCTTGGCTAAAAAATGTGTGCTTGCATAAAAGAGGTTTGAAAGCCCTATCTATTACTACAGTGAATAAAATGGGATTTTGAGCCTATTGTTGGATTTCATCATTATTTTTATGGCAGTAGTGGGGGCGTGGGAGTAGTTATAGCCAGTTGTTTTTTTAATCTCTTTTATTAAGTCATTTATCACCGGCAAAGTTCCATTTCTAACATTGGTCCTTTATTTAAGCTTCTAACTTATCTGTTTCTTGCCAAGTTGCGTATTCCCATTTCAAGTCTCACCGGGTTATGGAGAAGTTATTTCATTTTCTCCGGCAAAAGCCATTTAGCGCTCCAGGATGGCATTGTGGTTAAATGGCAAACAAGGAGACAGCTCAAAATTAAATCTACTTAGCACGGAGGACTCGCAGGGGCGTGGGAGGCTGCACATCTCGCCCATCAGCACGCCACCCCATATTCCTGACCATCAGAACAGGAGGCAAGGAAGCGAGGGCCGAACGCAGGAAAGCCATTTGGGACGTTGAGCTTTCACGCAAATAACCTGCTCCTGCTTTTGTTTCTCCTCCTTCCGCGCACTGTATGTGTTGTATGCACATGGGCGTTGTTTTGGTGGGCGGAGCTTTGAACTCAGGAAAACATAGTAGGTGTGTGTCTGGTTAGAGTCGACACCCAGTGAATGATACAATGGATTCTCCCTGTAAAGATGCACATGTGTGCCGTTGGCATGTACCTGTGTATCACACGATGCATTTTCTGGTAATACTGCAAAAACCTCAACAATTAGAGTCAGGTAGGGTGTGGGAATGAAAAAGACACAGGTAAACAATATAAACCGACAGTGATTGAAAAGTGGTGGATGTGT
This sequence comes from Nesogale talazaci, assembly GCA_004026705.1. Classification (NCBI taxonomy): domain Eukaryota; kingdom Metazoa; phylum Chordata; class Mammalia; order Afrosoricida; family Tenrecidae; genus Nesogale; species Nesogale talazaci. The sequence continues at coordinate 5,417 of PVJH01011745.1, read as the reverse complement.
ACAATAGATATGTTTTAAACAACTTGGCTGGGCCAAAGTTCCCCATGGTTCAGTCATCTCCCATGATGGCATCGAACACAATGTAATCATTCCTGCAAACAGCGAGTGGCAGACCCCCAATTAGGTCACAACCTTTAGGCACTGGAAGAGAGAGTCCTTGGTCCGGCAGCTGGCTACTTTTCCAGCAACTCCATGGGAAAGCTTTCTCTCTGCTGCATCTGGTTCTTGGACCACCTGCCCTATAGCCCACCAGTCCCAGAAGCCATCGGCGGTCCACTAACCTTAGAGTCACTCCACTCTGCATCCACCAGACTCTGAGCTTCCTATTTCCTGATTGTCAGTCCCTGCAGCTGCACAAGGCAGGAGACAAGACTTTACCTTCTTCTTTGACCCCCAGATTTGAAATTAGCTAGACTTACCCATTCTTGTGTGAGCCAAGTCTCTATCTAAATCTCTTACTCTATGCATGTAAGTCTTGCTGGGTTGGTTTCTCTAGAGAATCCGCCTGGTACAATGTCCCCTGTGTTCAGGGAGAGAAGGAAGTTCAGCTGCTACCTCGAAGGACTGTCTACATGGATTCTGACCCAAGACACTCCTGGGGATGGAGTGTAGCCCCCTGCCCCCACCCAGGGTTTTCTGGCCTGAGCGTTCTTGTGGGAGCATATTTCAGGTCTCATTCTTCCAGAGCAGCTGGTGTGATCAAAGTATCAACCTTTGGGTTAGTAGCTGAGGACCTGGCCGTCAAACCAGCAGGATTTCTGGGTGGCCCGAAATTGGCTAACTCACTACCAGGCTAGCCTGTGACCTTCACAGTCCAGGGCTGCTATCACAGAAATACGACCACGCCGGGGTGGGGGTGGGGGTGGGGGTGCCTTTAGCAAACAGAGGTCTGTTTTCTCACAGCGCAGCAGATCAGAAGGCCAGGTGGGGGCCTGGCTCTAGGGGAGGCTCTCTCTGATGGTTGTCTGTGAGCCCAGGTGCTCTATCCTGCTCCTGGCATTTCTCTTCTTCCACCTATGCTCAATTCTCTGTGGCTAAGCTGCTCCTTTTACACCCCACCCTAATGAGCCTCATTAGCATACCAGGCAAAGTCCTGCTCCCAAGGACAGACAGCCCGCAGGCAGGTAGAGCCCTCTAGGGTTTGCGTCCTGTATTTTGGGAAGAGATCCTGGACCAGGAGCCAAGGTGACTCTGGGTCTCTCTGAGTTATTTCTTTTCGAAACCCCTGGCTTCTGGTTTGTCAGTGTGTCTCTGCGTCTGTCTGAGCTTGTGGTGAGGAGCCTTAAAGCCTGCCCTGGCTCATAGAGAGCCCGTTCCCAGTAGACCGTGCACAGCCTGGCTCTGTGCCATCCAGGCCTTTATTACTCTGGAGTCTGAATTGTAATCACGGTGCCAACCCCCACCCCGACCCCCCACCCACTGAGCATCTTCCATTTCTCGTTAACCTCTATCATCTCCTGTCCCTGGTCAAAGAGAGGAAGGCCCACCATCCTTCTTTCCACAGGACTTCTTAAGAAAGCACGGTTGACCCTCTTCTGTGGTTTAGCCTCCCCAGAACCCAATGAAGAGCAGCAGGCCACTCTCCGACTGGACCGTGGCCATGGATAGTTACCGCTGGTCCCCACCACACCCTCTTCCCAGGGTTCTCCTGCCTGGGATAGTGGATAACAGACTGGGAGGCAGAGCTCCGGGTTCTGAACTTAGCCCAGTGCTCCACCCTCCACTGGGACAGAGGAGCGGTCACCAGGGAACCCAGTTTGTTCTCATGAGGCTGCAGGAGAGATGCTTCTCCAAGGGACTTCTTTCTCCTGTGGCTTCCCAAAGCCAATCCAAGGAGAGGCGCAGCTGCCAACAGCAGTGTGCGTTCTTTCACAGCTCTGTGTGGAGATCCACGTCTATGTTTCTGAGAGTGGTCTCTGTCCACTGTTTCCTCTACTGGGGTGGGGCCACTCTGTACAGAGCTCTCTGAGTCCATCTCACTTCCTGTCCCTCAGTCTTGCCAGGTCCCGTGGGTCAAGGTGAGGAGAGAGATGCACCCTCTCCAGACTGCCTCGAAGTCAGCTGCAGACTATTCATGGGAGACCCGTGTGGGCTCTCCAGCTCACTACCTGCTGGGTGATATTATCAAATGTGAAATTTCAGTTTTTTCAAAAAGAAAGTCAAGTCGTTTCAAAGAACAACTCGTCTGGTTCATGATAACAGCTTGTAAAATTGAAGAGATCTTGGTTGTAGCTGCTAAGTAAGTTAATGTTCCCTTAAAATATCATCCATTTGAGAGGCACGAGGAATAAAAAGGGTGTGTGTGTGTGTGTGTGTGTGTGTGTGTGTGTGTGTCTGTTTGGTTCCCCCCACTTCACTCCAGCTTCATGGGGATGATTGACTTCATTAATAGATTCAAGCAACCTCGGGCATTTTCTCCATTTCTGTGGCATCATGCTCACTGGTCTTCAGGTGGCAGGCCAGGGTGTTGACCCTGGTGCAGACCAGCTGGCAGTATTACCCCAGATGTTCCACCACAGCTGCACCCCAAGCCAGCACTTCCGTTCCCATTCCCAGCACAGCAATGCAGTGTTCACACAGATCCACAGATTCATGCAAAGGAATCGCACAATGTCTGGTTGCTCTGTGATTCATGTAAGCTGCTTGACCAATGGAGAGACGGTTCCCCATTCAAAAGGAAGACACGTCCAGAGAATGTGCAGGCAAGTCTGCTCCCCTAGAGATGGACAGCCTCGGAAACCCCGCAGATCCCTGCTGTGCACCAGGACTGACATGACAGCAGTGGGTCAGGAGATTTTACTCCAAACATACACATTTTCAGGGTGATGTCATATTTCAAGGTTTCTAAGTTAACATCAAAAGGTACCTTCATGGAAGATTTTTCTTTCTACTCAACCGTCATGTGGGGGCATGTGTTTCATTTAAAAGGAGCTCTGAGAGGGTGTATAATGATGTGAATGAAGTAATGCTTTGGGGACTTCCATTTACACAATTCAAAATAAGACACAAACCCTCATTAATAATTGGAACATGGAAGGTATGTTATATGGACCCAGGAAAGTTAGAAGTTATCCGTAATAAGATGGAGCACATACAGACTGATATCCCAGGCATTAGTGAACTAAAATGGACTCCTTTAGCCATTTAGTTTACCATAGCAGGAATGACAAATCCAAGAATAATAATGGCAAATTAGTTGTTAAAAAGAACATTTCATGATCTAACATAAAATAGAGTGATGTCTGTGATAGGAAAGTGTCTATAGACCTATAAGTAAGTGCTATTAATCGAACTATTAATCAAATGTATGCACCACTACAGCTAGTAAAGAAAAAAATGAAGAATTCTTTTCTCCCTTACTTTTATTGGGGCTCTTACATCTCTTATCACAATCTATACATTCATCCAGTGTGTCAAGCACATTTGCCACCATCATCATCATCAAAGCATTATCTTTCCATTTGAGCCCCTGATAGCAGCTCCCCATTCTTGTCCCTTCCTCCAAAACCCGTGGTAAGTTATAGATTATGATTTCCATATCTTACATTGTCCTCTGTCACCCACTTTTCTGTTTTTCATTCCCCTTGGAGGAGGTTATAGTTTGATCCTTGTGATTGATTCCTCCTTTCTCCCTCCACCCTCCCCTAATCCTCCTGGTATCTCTTCTCTCATTGTTGGCTCTGAGGGGCTTATCTATCCTGGATTCCCAGTGTTGTGGGCTCTTATCTGTAGCAGTGTGCATGCTCTGGTCTAATCCGATTTGTAAGGTAGAATTGAGATCATGATAGTGGGGTGAAGGAAACACCAAAGAGCTAGAGGAAAGTTGTTTGTTTTATCAGTGGTATACTGTACCCTGACTGGCTTGTCACCCTGTGACCCCTCTATGAGGACTCATATCTGTATATTAAGAATTAAAGTTGCAGGTAGACATTGGGCCTTGACTCAAGTACTCTACAAGAACAAGAACACTTTGTTCTAACAATCTGGCTTTCTGTCATGCTCACCTTCCCAACAAGATCACTGAAGACAAAATGGGTACATAAGCAATTATGGTGAAGAAAGTTGGTGGTGCCTTGCTATAAAAAAATATGGAAGCTGGAGTCTAAAAGACTTGAAGATAAACAAGTGGCCATCTCTCTGAGAACCTGTGTGATCATAAGGTACCGATGGGATCAGGTATCAGACATCTAAGACTCAAAACAAAATCACACCCAATGTGAATGGGCTGGGAATGAGGGGTGGGGACCCAATGCCCATCTGTAGACAAAAATGAAGAATTCTACCAATTTCTTCGATCAGAAATTAATGAAACATTCAATGAGAATACGTTGGTGATTGGAATGCAAAAGATGTAAACAAAGAGGAAGGAATATTAGCTAGAAAATATGGCCTTGATGATAGAAATGAAGCTGGAGATCACATGATAAAATCTGGCAAGGCAAATGATCTCTTTGCGAAGAACAGCCATTTCCATCCAAATGAATGATGACTATACACATGGACCTCACCAGATGGGATGCACAAGAATCAAATGAAGTAGATCTGTGGAAAGAGATGATGAAAAAGCTCAATATTAGCAGCCAAAGGAGGCTAGGGACCAACTGTAGAACAGACCATCCATTGCTCATAAGTAATCCGAGCTGAAGTTGAAGGAATTTAAGACTAGTGCACGAGAATCAAAATAAGATCTTGAAGCTGAGCCCTGGTGGCACAAGTAGTTGAGCGCGGGACTGCAGTCTGCGGGCTTGGCAGTTCAAATCCAGCAGCGGCTCTCAGGAGCAGCACTGGGTAGCTCCCATGACCAAAAAAACAAAAAACAAAATAGGATCTTGAATGTATCTCACCAGAATCTCAAGAACAGATATGATCCATTGTAGACTAATGACAGAAAACCTGACAAGTTGTAGGATGCCTTCAAGAATGTCATACATGAAGAAAGTAAAAGTTCATTGAAAATACAGGAAAGAAATCAGGTATCAGACATCAAAGAACAGAAATCAAAATCAATGGACCAATTGACTCCTGATATCGCTGAAGACAAATGGATACAGAGGCAAGCAGAATAGAAGAAACTATGGTGCCCAGCTACCAAATGATTGAATATCTGGAGTCTCAAAGACTTGAAGATAATCGAGTTGCCATTCAGCACAGAAACAGCAAAGTCCACATGGAAGAAGCACACCAGCATGTGTGACCAAGGGGACCGAAGGGAGCAGATATTGAGCATCAAGAAACAAGAATCACATCATTATGAATGAGGGGGAGAGCAGAGTGGGGACCTAAGACCCACTGGTGGGTAATTGGTCACCCCTTACAGGGGAGCCATGAGGAGGAGATAGATCAGTTAAGGGGCAGCCAGGCAGTGATGATGCATACAAGTTCCCTCTAGTTCTTGAAGCCTTCCTCCCCCCACCCCC